>VXBA01004031.1:363037-402437 GCA_013399895.1 Serilophus lunatus
GGGAGGGTGGCTCTGGTGGGAGGAGCAGGCTGGAAAACCCAAGCGCTCTCTCTCGCTCTCCCGCCCGCTCCAAGCCGCTCGGGAGAGAAAATCCCTGGAGCTGCCTCGAGGAGGGACGTCTGCTCAGGTTGCTTTTCAGGATGTTTGTGGAGGCTGCGGGCTCGGGGAGAGGCTGAGCCGGTCCCGAGCGCCTAAATTAGAGCGAACGTCATTAAGGCGAAGACACCCCAGGAGGGAGGGCGGTTTATGAATAAGGAAGGGGCCCAAACTCCCACAGAGTTTATAGATGCGAGTACATCGTCTGTCTGCACAAGCACGCACACACGCTGTTTTTTCCCTTCTACTCTTTTTTTTTTTTTTTTTTTACAGGAATTTATAGACAATAAAGAGAAAGATCCCAAANACAGACGGGGAAAGACTGGCCAGGACAAAACCAACAGCACTAAATTATTTAAAACGTGATGATTATATATTCACGCACGTAGACACGTATGTATATCTGTGTGCACAGAGCTCCAGGTCACTTTTTCCAACTGACAGCGGGGAGAATTAATGGAGAAGAGTTAGAAATCCGAGGGAGGAGCTGACCTGGAACCATCAACCTGTGCACACGAGTAGTATATGCCACTGCTTTAGCCTGCGCTCTCACCTTCCCCTGGTACACGCTTTTGGGGGTACTGTCCCGAGCTGGATTGTCAGCTTCTTAAAGCAGTGACTTTTTTAACTCAGTGGGTGCAACATTTACAGGAAAGGAGCCTCAATCCTGATTAATCCAGGTAGACGTCTACTACAATAGTAAATAATAACTATCAGCTAACAAATGCAGACTGATGTTTCCCAAGTCTTACTTGGAAAGCAAGGAGAAGGCAGGATGGTTTATTTGAGTTACTGAATCCAGCCCGAGGTAATTTCAGAAACCATACATATATATACATCAAGTTTATGCTGACATTAAGATTCATTCCTTAGGCGAAGGAGGAAGAAGAAGGGCAGGGTATAAAGAAGGTCAGCAGTTTTGGGGGGTTTTTGATAGATTGTTCATTTGATATTTTCAGATGAGCAATATCCAGTAGTATCCAGCACCACATCCTGCAACTGTTCTGGAAACTAATATTCAGCCCTTCTTTTAGCTCTTCATGTTTAAAGTCCTTGCATGAACAGCAGGTAACTTGTCAACAAGTTGCATGGAAAACACAAAGAATGATTTAATGTGTTTGTACACATGCATGTGCACCTCTTAATAACAGGGAAACTGAGGCATCACATCAAAATGACTCACGGCTCTATTGAAATAGTGGTTGAACCAGCATTAAAGCCCTGGCTCCGGGCACATGATTAAGAAAGGCTCAAGCTTTTGGAGGACAGTGGGGACACAGAGGTTGTGAAGCCCCATCCACCTTAGGAAACGTGGAAATCACCCCAGCAGCTGCCATCCCGCTGCTCCCCACTGACGAAAACACCGATACCTGAGCAGTTGCATTTTGGCTGCTCAGTTAAGATCAAACTCTCCAGCATCTTTTGTATTTCCTGAGAAGCAGCACTAACCTGCTCTTAACCAGGTATATATTTGCCTAAATTTCTTTCTTGCCAAGGGTGTGACTTGTAGATCAATTCAGGCTGATTTAAAGCAAGGCTCCCCCTGAGGAAGATGGGGGGATTTTTTGCATCCCACCCTAGCCTGGACTTTCAGCTGTGCAACCCCACCCCTCTCCAAAGCTGGTACCAATACTTACACACAGGTCAGGAAGCATTTTCTGGTTTTAAAGGGGTTTTTTTTAACCATTTATATATTTGGGTTTGCTGAATAAATTTTCTGCTGGACCAGCTCCTTGTTCTGACTGCTACATATTGCTGAGGAACTAGGGAGGCCACAGGAATGCACAGCTGGGGGCAAGGAGAGGGTGTCTGGGGCAGGCTGCTGTAGGAAGGACAGACAGATGATTTGGTGTCACTTTGCACTCCCTTTCAGCTGCAGACGACTTGATTTCTCTTCCTTCTTTGTTCCTTGTAAACTGTTTTTCCAGATTTGTGAGTATTGGCCTTTCATCAAGCAGCAGTAGGACAGGAAGCCTTGCCTTTGGCATGGACTATGAGATTAAAAAATCTGTAGGGTTGGAACAGTGGAGTGGAGAGCAGGTGTCTCTGCTGCCTAAGTTACTTGCACTTGAGTTGCTTGTAGATTCCAATTAATAATTGCCTGTACTTCAGGTCAGTGTCCTGCTTTGGAAGGGCAATAGACTTTAAGAGAAAGAAGAAGATAGTATGGGAGATTTGGCTCCTGACTCACTAACACTTTAGGTAACTGCTACTGGAGCTGTAGATGTCATTAAAAAAAAACTGCAGAGGACAAAAAGGAAACCTTGAAACTTTGATTTGACAAATTTCCAGAAAGAGTGATGTTTGAATCTATTTCCTTCTTGTTTTGTCTAAGTGGTCAGGGTTTGACCACATTTAGCTACACTCTGATTTAATGCAGGACATGCTCTTCAAAGAAAGGCAACTATATCCTATGCTTTCATAGGAATAGTTGGGAGAGTTTTCTCTTTTATACAGTATTTTCTATGACCCCAGTGCACCGGTACAGCATTAAATGGTAGTTTGTAATGCAGGTACTGCTTGCACGTGTTCTTAAAACATCAGAACAAAACCACTCCAGCAGCGTGTGATGAGAAAGTGAATTTGCTAAAAAAATAACTTTTTCATGTGAACTTCTCTGCTCTTGGCTTCAGCTTGTTTTGGGATACAACGAGGGGCAGCATTTACTCTGTTGGATGCAGTAAAGGATGATGCAGCCCAAAGTGCAGTGGTTCAGCCCCCAGATCTGAGCTTGCCTTTCAATTACCTTCTCTTCCCTCCTTTCCTGCCTGCTCTGTAAACCCCATCCTGCTGCCTGTAGGATCAGTTCCACACAGGTTGCTGAAATATTGGCACCTTCATGCCACTGTCTTTTTCCTCCTCCTTCCTGGATCAATTAAGAAACCAGTTTTTCCTCTTACTCTTCTCTGCTTCTTTTGTCTTTCCTCTCCTTGAGAAGGAAAACTAAATGCTTGTGATGAAGAAATCCCTGTTTGTTGGCACTTGCTGCTTCAGATGATTTCTATAAAAACAAACTCCCAATGTTTCTGAGGTTCTGCACAAGACACATTGAGTAACTTTTTGATCTGTTTGAGCTTTGTGTGTGCACTCTTATCTGATTTTTTGTACCAGCTACTGCCATTTCGTTTGTTTCTGTGGAAGTTATTATATTGGAAGTATGTATTTAGGAGATAAATAAAAAGCCTGATTAAAAACCATGAAGTGGACAAATATATGCAAGTCTGTGCTTTGGGAATTTGTATATGCTGCTGTCATCCTGTACCCATGCAAGGCATATGCCAGAAGTGGCAGAATTTGGCCATTTGCATTCAGTTTTACCAAATGGGCAATAAATAGTGTGGGTTCTCCTCACAGACTCGTTTAATGACTTTTCAAAAATCAGACACAAAGCATTTTTTCCTCTTTTCTGCTGAATCAGTGTCAAGCTCCTTGTCTTCCTACTTTGATGTTCTCTTTTTAACTTTAACCATGCTTCTTTTCCATTCTGTTTTGCATCATCTCTCATTTGTCTTGAACAAAGTGCAAGTCCTAAATTATAGCAAACTTTTTTCTCTTTCCAAATAGTCCCACTAAAATAACATGTGTTTGGGGAATTCTGAACTGTTTCTCTGTGCCCTGTGCATGAAGAACTCTCACATAGCAAAATTAATACCATTATTATTATTTTTGTAAGAATGGATAATTAGCTTGCATATTTAATTACGCTGTATTGGATCATTTTTATCAAAAGTTTCTATTCATCCCTTCAGCATTATTACTGAGAACATATTCATCAACAAAATTAATCTTATTATGGGTAAGCCATTGTATTATCTCTAATCCAGGAATTTGAACAGATCTGGGTTGAACTGATTAAGTTATTAAAAAAAAAAAAAAGTATTGATTCCCGTTGCTGCTGATCAGAGAAAGAAATCAAATCTGTGTTTGGGGATCTGAAAAAGGCATTATTTCTTCTGGAGGTGCTAGTGACAGATAAAATAGAAAATGGTCTTTGGATTTTTGAAATAGGACTGTAGAACTGAATTTAATGTTCATCAACTGACGAAGTTCAGCCCTTCACAGTTCAGCACTTCAAAGGACTTCAATTCATAAAACTGGATCTCCACAGGAATTCTTTTGTTACTATTTACTCCAGAGAACATTAGAAATGAGTTCAAGTCATTGAAACATTTGTAGTATTATATTTATCATGCATCTGTACAAAGTTTGAATATAGGCCTGTGCTGTATTTTATATTTGTATGTTGGTATGAGCCTCTGTAAGTGTGCACACACCAGTATACTTCAGTAATGTTTTAAACTTCATGTAAGCAATATTTTTCTGCAGCACAGATACAGACACATGAGTATTGTTTAACCTGGAGTCAAATATTGCCAAAGCAGCCCAAACAAAACTGAATTTAATTTTGTACTATTAAATTATTGTGTGCACACTCAATTCAGTTGACATTTTTGGCACAAACCCAGGCATTTCCCTCATTGGTAATGTTGTAATCTGAACATCTGAAATCTCAGGCTTATATCTGTGAAAAACTATGCTGGGCACGTGCTCGTCCATCAGAGCAAACTTAAGTTGTGCTGCAGCACCTTGGAAATGTGTCTCTGAAAATCTGCTTAATTACTACATTTTCTTCCAATAAACAATGACCTTTGCTTCTGGAGTCCACCACCAGACATTCTGGATTCTTCTTATTAACCTATATTTATGTCTTTTTCAGTTTTCTGCTGTTTGCACTGACTAAAGGTAGAGAAGTTTGGTATTTTCACGCCGTACAAAAAAAACTATAAAACACACTCATTTTTCTTCACAGAAAGCAACAATAACTGATCCTGACCTGTAAAGTGCAATGGGATGAATTTGGATGGCTTTACTTTTTCTCTCCAGGCAGGTGCAGAGTAATACCTCAAAAGAACCATTATTTTGTGCCTTTATTCCAATGTGTACATAAATGCTTGCATAACCCTTGCACAGCTGCTGTACAAACTGCTCATGCCACAAGTATTAGTAATCCTAACAGGGGAGGTTGCATGGAAAATTGGGGTGTGTATGCTAAACCATATGTACCATGCCCCTGAATCATAAAACTTGTGTTTCTGGAGCAGAGAGATCTTTGGAGACTGCTGGTTTTACAGGTCTGTAGGAAGCAGGATTATATCCAACAGCTGCACCCCGCAGTTTCTCTCTCTGTTGAGGCTTATCTTGTGCATTTAAATAAGCAGGAAACAGAATTTGGTCCAACAGGGTCTCAGCTTCTGCTTGTATTTATATTTCATTTCCATAGGAACAATTATTTTCACAGTTTATTTTGAATATGTATTAGAGCCACTCAAATTGGAAGTTTTGAGCTGCCAATTCCGAGCTGCATGGGGCTGCAGAGACACAATGTGCATTTTTTTTTCTCTAGTTCTGCCTCTAAAATAACTTTCTTTATATCTGCAATGATTTATAGCCGTGTTTCTGAACCGGTCTGAGACAAGATGGAAGTTGGAGATTCATTTGCTTCTCTAAAGCCTTGGCCACAAAAATCCCTGCCCAAGTTGCACAGAGTAGCACAGTTTGGCTCCGATTCTCCCCAGTTTGAGGAACGTTCCAGCTCCTGGTCCAGCCCAGGGAGGAGGTTTGCCACATTACAAGTGGCTGCGTGAAGCAATGCCCCAAAGCCTTAGCAGCAGAAAATCATTAATGAGAAGTTTATGCTGGAGGATTTTAAAATAATATGAAAAGCCAGTTTCCTCTGCTGGTGTGAGTTGATGTAGCACTGGGATGGAGGTGTGTGTTTATTTACACCCTCACAGGAACCAACCTGGGCTCTCCCTGGCTGAGTATGGAGTGGTTGGTGGCACTGCTGATCCTTTGGTGGGGGGATTCTTTATTTTGAGTGCAATGCTGCAAGAATTTATCTTTCCAAGACTGGGACTTCTAAGTTTTCAGCCAGAAAAAACGTGCTTTCTAAATGGTGCTCAGCGTGCACTGAGTTTACTTTGTAAAGTGCATCTTTTCAGCATTCATCCAAAGCCTTTTCTGCAGTTGTCTGAGCCCCATAGGCGAATATATACTGTTAGACTATTAAGATAATTTTTCAGTTAAGACATCGTCAAACTGCAAGCGGGACAATAGAAACAAAACCCCTTTTGTTCTGACTAAACTGTTCCTAATGACCCCCTCTATAAACAGTGGCACCAGCGGAGGTCTCAACAAGGCTCTTC
Source organism: Serilophus lunatus (assembly GCA_013399895.1). Classification (NCBI taxonomy): domain Eukaryota; kingdom Metazoa; phylum Chordata; class Aves; order Passeriformes; family Eurylaimidae; genus Serilophus; species Serilophus lunatus. The sequence goes on from VXBA01004031.1 coordinate 369,340, forward strand.
ATTGAGCCCCCTTTCAAAAGGACAAGCAGAGCAGAACATGGGGCAGAAACTCTCAGAGTTACTGCACTTTACTCCGCTTTGGTGGTCTGACCACAAGAGAGAATCTCTTGTTTTTGTTGTCCAAGGCACCCAAAAAGCATAATTTTTAAATGGATTTCCACAGTTAGCATCCTATAAAGAGCACTAAATATTTGGATTGTCCAGAAAAAGAGCAGAAGGAAGCAGTTTGTATGGTTTTTTGTTTGTTTGCTTATTTAAATCAGTGAGCTATAAAATAGACTCTTTTGAGTTCCATATAAGAGCTTGAATTTTTTCTTGAGATTAGTTGTTATCTGTCAAGTTCATGAAAATAAAAATGTAAAGTCCAGAGAAGTTAAGATTTTTACATTCCAGGAAGATCCTCACAGTTGTTTTGGGGGTAAATATCATCTCTGTGAATAATGTGTTTATCAGCAGGGGAAAGGTTTAATTTTTTAATATTTCAAGAAATTGAAGACATGGGGACATACTGAAACCACTAAGAACCAAACTCCTGTTCTGCCAGCTGAGTAACTGCAGGGTACGTGCAGCACAGACAGTGTGTCTTCACTCAGATGAGAGCTATGGAGATTTTGAATCATTTCCTGATTATTCTTGTCCTTATTTCCATGTCCTGAATACATCAGGAAAATAGCACGGGAGCTCTTCCACTTCGACAAAAACCTGTTTATGGAGCATTTCACTGTGTGCAATTGGGAAGTGATGACAAGTCGGGCAGCAAAAGTTCATAATTTGTCTGATTTTGGAATTACACTGGCTACATTTGCAAATAGAAATGCCAGTTTCTTTGGAAAGGAGATGGAGTTTGGGTTCTATTATCTGATTTAATACGGGTATTTCTAACTTAAAGCATGGACTGCTGCTTTATTTGAACACCCATAGGAAAAAATGTGGAAGGAGAAGAGAGAAGAACATCCATTAAGACAGGAATTCCGAGTAGAAGGATAAATCATGGAGGGAAAAGTAACAACATTCAGAACACCTTCAAGTCTCCATGATGTGATGGGAGTCTGAGAGCACTCTGTCATTTCTGGGCAGAGCTCAGCAGTTCACAACTTTAAGTTTCTGTGTTTTGACTTTGAATAATGTCCACACTTGTCCATTGTAGGAGAGTGGGATGGAAGGTTTCAGTACATCTTGGAAAAAGGAAGGATTTGGGTAAATCCCAGGATGAAGGTCCACTGCCCTGTGACAGGATACTCAGAGAAAGAGAAATGTCAAAGAAATCTTTAAGAGATTTCCAGTAGAAACAAAAGAATCTTTGTGAAAGATACTGTTAGGAAGTGTAATGGAAGGACTGGGGAATCAAAGCGCATTGAGAGGGTTTGCAAGTTGTTTCTAAGCCTGGAGGCAAGAACAAAAAGCTGAGCGTTTACTGTTTACTATATTTGGTGTGCAAGGAAGAGCAGTGTGGACATCGAGGGGAATAAACTGCAGGGCCTAAATCATCTCTTTGCTGTAAACTGTGTTTTTGGGCTCGGGATGGAGAAAATGCTCCAGTTAAAGGACAGTTCTGAGGAAGAGCAGCTGAACCTTGACCCAGCCTTTTGTGAAAACAATTCTTTTCACAGCAGTGCAGCCGAGGTCCAGGAGCACATGCCCGTGCTTTCAATGGATGTGATTTTTTTTCTCATTTGCAGGCATCCTACAGAGTGCTGGAGCTCTTCTTTTCAGGATTAAGTATGATAGCTGTATAATGTGATAGCTTGAAGGTACAATGTTCATTTTGTCAAATCTTCCCTCAAAAATACACACTTGAAGGTTGATTTTACTGAAAATTTCTAGAAAAAAAATAATTAACTATATCTGACTAAAATCTGCTGCCTCAGAGACTTTCTGGTTGAGAAGTCCAGGTGGATAGGCCGAAAAAAAGCCCCTTGTTTTATGAATCTATCTAAATAATTTTATAGGAATTAATTAATCAGAAAAAAATGAATAAATGGATTTCTAAGTATGTTTAATGCCGTGTAAAGCAGATTTTATTTAATTTTTTGACTAGAAACTCTCATGTTTAGAGGTCATATTAGAGATGTGCTAACTATTAATCATGAAGAACAAGCGTGTCAAATAATTTTTTTTCCAGTTTTCATATGAATACAATAGGATAAAGATGAGGAAAAAAGAAACAGCATGAACTTTATATTAACTTTGACTGCTGTAAAATTGCCTTCTCTTGGAAGTGATGGGTTTGGTTATACATGTATCTCCTGAGCCAAAGTATTCTTCTTATGGCCTTCCAAACAATCTTGCAATACTCTCAAATAGTTTTTTAGTAGTTAGTAATTAATTATCCCAGTCCAAATAAAGCTAATTGCAAGCTTTCAGCCTCTACTAACAGCAGTTGGGCACAGGTATATTGTTATAAAGCACTGATCTTTAGTATTTTCTGATTTACAGACTTTGTTGGATGCCAATTCTTTATGTTGTGCCAATGAACCTTTTTGGATCCCTGTAAAAGCAGCTCATGGTCCCCAACTGCTTGTGAAGTAATTTAAAAAATCAGGATATAGGGCAATACAGAATGCACAAATCAAATTAACTTTCCCTAGGCAAGATCTAAATGTCTCTCACTCTCCTAAAAGCCAGCAACTTGGACCATGTTGTAAGAGAAGAAATGAATTGAAGAGTTAAGGGTGGTGCACTGAGAATTAGAGTTGTCCAGAAACAGAAAAAATCTAGTGTATAAAAAAATTAACGGTTTTGACATTTGTTTTAGATTTGTCACAGAATGATTTAAAAAACAAAACATGAATAGAAAGAATGAGACATCCCAGAATAGCCAACATCCAGTGGCTAGGGTATTTACTTGGGCCCTATCCAAGGAGTGCTTTATGGGATTTGGAGCAGACATTTGACATAATGTTTTCAACATTATTTTTGTCAGACTGAAATCTGGGCTCTGTAGTGGGTTGAAAAAGAACTTGCTTGGAGTCCTGCACTTCATAGGTGAGACTTAGTCACTATCTGTTTCATCACTCAGTCTCTCTTTGGCCTGGAGAACTTTATTTTCATTTTTTTAAACAAAATTAAGTAGGTGTATGGAGAATAGGCAGTTAATCTGTTGTGTTTGGTAGGGTGCTACCATATATTTGGATATTTTCTGATTTAGGGAGTTAATAATGTACTATCTCTATTTCTATTCCATTCTCATTCAAAACAGATTTTTCTCATGGAAATTTCTGAAGCTGCATTACTATATTTCCATGGGAATCAGCATATTACTTTTTAAAAAATTATTTTTGGCAAGTTATCATTTTCTGATGGAAAAAAAAAAAAAAAAGCACTTTGTCCAGAAGTACTCAACCAGCTTTTCTGAGCTGAGACCTACCTCTATCTTGTACAAATGTGAGGCATTCAGTGTTTTTGTAGGTTTAAGAAGAGGTCACAAGTGGTGTGTAGTCTGGGATGGTGAAATTTGGTGGGCAAATTTGTGGAAGCTTCATAAAGAGTATCTACAGTAAAATATAAAAAGATGTTGATTAGTGTCTCTCAGCTAATACTGAAATTAGCTTAAATTTTTTGTGTAGAGAGAAAAAAAATCAGAAAATTTATTAGGTTGAAATTTCAACCCTTCTCCTTTGCTTTGCAAACACAAATCTTTCAATCCAGTTCTTTCATCCTTGTTCTCTGAATCTCATCAAGCATCAGTGGACACACATGTTTAGCTTCTCTTTCTGGTTTAGCCTGTGCTCCTGCCAACCTCCCACTATTTTGTATTCCTTCCTTCCTGCATCTGTCTTACACCCAGGCCTGATCCTACCACAAAGATATTTCCCTAGTGCTGGGCAGCCTTGGGCATTATTGACTCAGAACTGAGACTTGCAAGTGTCCCAGGGGAATCCAAAGGCTTTGTAGGGGTGCAGAGCATGTGTTTCAACAGCACATCTCTCCACGCCTCAGCACTCTCAAGTCATTAATCAGCACTGTTAATTTTAAAGATGTTTTCCACGTCTGGGACTGGTTATTGGAAAGCTGATTACTGGGTTAATGGCCCTGTTTGGAAGTGGTTACCCCATTCCTGTACATGAAGTCGGTCTAGTCCATCATGCCTTGTGGTAAAGCTGCATCATGTATGCAGTCAGTGCCTTGTTTTCCTAGAAGAATCAAATGGAAATATATTTTGCATTAGACACTAAATGTTGCTTGCCCAAACCCCCCTAGCAGCTCGAAGATACTGAAAAGTATTGGGGGGAGTTATGTTTGAGGGAGCTGTGTCTGATGTCACGTGTCCTTCAGCTCCATCCCCTTGTACAGATTCAGTAACTGTAATGTTTCAATTTTAACATTAATTTCTGGGCAACTGAAGTATCCAGAAGTGAAAATGAAGGCTATGCAGGGACAACAAAACTAAGTCATCTCCAGCCCAGGATTTGGGGTAGCTGTGCTAATTCACCAACCGAGAAATAAAACAGGGTAATTACCTACTGAGAAGCAGAATTTATTAGCTCTAGTTCAAGTGTCTTGTTGTGCTCTTAGAATCTGGTCCAGCTTGTTTTGAGACCAGTAGTCTGGACAGGTGCTGCATTCACTATGAACAAGATTCTACTGACTTCTGGTCAGTGGAGATCCTATCACACCTCCTAGTCTGGTTCCCTAGGGAAACCACTTACACAATCTCATTATTTGTCTGACCCAGTTTACAATATGCTGACACATTTGTCACAGGTTACGTAGATGTTTCAGAGACACCAGTTCCTTACCAGTTTTACAAGAATTAGCACCTAAATAGAGAAAGGAATCTTCATTAATGGGAGAATGCAGCAGTTGTTCATTGTGTTTGACAGCAGCCAGACACTCGACTGATTTGCACATTGCTCTGATATTCCTTGGTGAAAACACTGCTTCGTTCAGCTGCCAAACAATAAAAAAAAAATCAAGGAATGGCTAGGAGAAAGATGCCAAGGCATGCTACGGTCCTCCTCAGGGGGTAAGGGAGACTGTGTTCTTTGCAGGGGGGAGGTGGGAGCCTGGAGGGATGAAGGGGGCTGGAAGCCTTGCAGTGGGATATGCTGGAGGACAGCTGAGGTTATTCCAAGAGGGAGGTGTAAAAGCTGCAACACAAATCCATAAAGAATCAGGTTTCATAAGTTTCACTTTTCGGGGAATAATTTGTTATGAAAATATTGAGTGCCTTATTTTGCTATTTCGGATACATTTACACGCTGGTTTAACCCTCCTACAATTGCTGTAGCAGTTGTAGCTGCTGGTACACTGCCTTGCTGTTTCACAGCAGGAATCTGCTGTTATTTGACCTGAAAAGATCATTATGGGAGCTTTATTTGGTGTGCATTTAATAAAGCTGTAGCTGTTGTGACTATAACTCATGGCTCCCATGTCATTCCGCAGTGGTGTAACCAGCGATTCAGCATTCCAGGCCCATCAGTTCAAAGGGAAGTGTGAGGGACTCCAAAGTATTCCAGAGCATTGGGACTTTTATTGCTTCTCTCCTCCCGCACTGCGCTGTTAGGAAGATACATTCTCTAGGAACTGAGAAGTACAAAGCATCCTTAGACCTTGTAGTGCAAAATGTAAAAAGTGATGTTATCTGCAGAAAGTGGACTTTAGATTCTATCAGCACATTTAGCATAAAGCATTTCCTATGGTAATGCCTCTCACTTTCCCAGACTTTTAAAGGCTCCAAGTGGCACACAGGCTGCAGACCTCTTTGTAATGTTAATGAATCATCTTAATGGACTGTTTTAGCAGAAACATTCATCACCTTTTGTCCCACAATGATTTTTTTTTGTTATACTTAAATGGTTAAGTAGGCAATAAATGCCTATCAGACCAACCACTATGCTCTAGTAATCCACCTCACTATAAATCACCAGTGGATTATTATTGTCCTGTTTAATTAACACTCTTAAAGGATTCTATCGTTGGATAGACTTTCACCTTGCACTAAGCAGGCATTAACATTTGAAATAAGAAGTGTGTTTATGTGAAACGTGTTAATCAGCATGACCTGGAACTGGTAGTGGTAGGTCGGATGAAATATGTGCCTGTGTCCACGGGTGTGGGTTCCTTACATCAGTTTTCAATGGAAGCTAAAGTCAGATCTATGGAATACTTGCTTTAGGTCATAGCAAATGATAGTTCCAGAATAATTTTTATTAGGTCTAAAAGATATTTTTGTGAAAAACAGCGGGTTTAAAAATTTTAGTCCCAGGAATTAGGAAAGTGATGGTTTTGTGAGTGTAACGTGGGTTTGTTTCTGGTCTAGTTCAGTTTTCAGAGGACTGGATCAAAGCCTTTTCTTCTTCTGCAACAAAAGGTGAGGGGGAAATTCTGATCCTATTGCTCCTCTGTGAACTCTTTTCAGACTTCACAGCCAGAAAGAGTAAACCAAGCAGCAAGAGTTCCTGGGAAAGGCAGGGCGATCCATAGGCTTGGATGCTCTTTGCAGAACAATCCCGGCAAACAATCTTTTGCAAACGAAATTCCCACACTGGGACGCAAACTCGATACAGGATCACTCTCAATATACAATTAATTTTTGTACCTACAGCTCAGTGCTGGTTTTCTCCTCTTGGCAGAATATAAAGATGGCAGCTCCTTATTTTTTTTCTTTTTTTTCCATCTCGTAATACAATTTTGTAGTAATTTCCTCATCTTTTGTCAGGAGAGAAAGACATTTGAAAAAGGCTCTTGTTAAGGCAGTGTTTCCCATCCATGAAATCTTATCCTGCTTTCTCTGATTTTGTTACATTTGTAATACCAAGAGTGCATTTACCAACTGCTCCTTCTATGGATTCCAGCAGTAACAGCCATGTGAGATAACCCACTGCTCGAGTTCACTTTACAGACAGAGCCACTACCATGTTCAGAGATTTTTGGAGGTCTTTAAGAGTCTCAACTAGTAGCATAGCTCAGGGGAGCCTGTTTCTTTTCCGCACACAAACCTGGTATGCACATCCCTTTCCTCTTGGCATTTTTGTTAAATTATTTCCCAGTATGAACTCCTGCAAATTAAAGAACAAATAAAACTGCTAAGTGGAACACAAACACACTAAATCTTTTTAATTAAGAGATTGAATCTCTTAGTATAAATTCATTTCCTGAAACAAAACTCCAATTATGTAAGATTAATTCTTTCCTCTGAGATTGCATGGATTTATTGACTAACAAAATCTTCTCTTGCGTAAATGGAAATGTGCTCTTTAATGCAGGCAGCTGACCAGAGGCAAACCCATAGCATTAGCATTGTCACTGGGCATTTTTACTTTAGTAAAACACACTACTCTGCCAGGTTTTATTCTATTTGTAACTGGAAAAGTGTGAAATGGTTCACAACTGAACATATGGGAAATAGCACAAAACACTAAAGGAGTTTGAACAAGATGAGAAATTAAACTAAGCTCATAAAGATTATGTTGTTATTGCAGGAGGAGCTGCAGTGACAGAAATAAGAGTATCTTTTGTGCAGGGCAGTGTTGTGAGGAGGTGTGTGTCATTGATCATACAATAGTTTTTTCAGACCATTTAACAGAGATGCACAAAACCCACGCAGTTTCAAGTGCGGGCATGTCCTGAGAAGAATCTCCTTCATTCTCTCTAGACACACCCAGCTCATTAAATCCATCATTGCCTAGCAGTAAGCCCCAGGGTTCAATCTTTTCTAGAGCACTGTAACTATCCAACCTTTTAGCTCATAGAGTGGGCAGCCAAGAATTCATGTCTCTGCATATAGTAGGACTCATAGCCAATATTTCCTATGGTTTCCTCCTCTCCATCCTGATCTGGATATATAATGATTTGGTTTTGTTCCTGGAGGGGGGCGGTCTTTGGGAGGGTCTTGTTTTTTGGTTTAGTTACTTTTTGGATATGTAAAACTTCAACCTTCCATTCGGATTACTTTCTTGCATCCTAAAGCAATAACTTCTATGAGGGTGGCAAGTTGAAGTCTAATAAAATTAGGAATCTGTGCTCCATGTAGGTAGCTGGCCCTGAGAAACTGCAGCACAGATGGATATTGAATGTCTTCAATAGTCCAGCCAGGTTTTATCAGAACAGGTCATCAACCTGTAGGCTGCCCAAACCTGTTCCACTGCTTCCCCGTTGATTAAATATCTGGAGGCATTTACACGTGTATCAAATTCTCCATAATCTATTTTATCTTAATGACACCCAAGTTCTTTTTCAAGCTAGGGCAAAAATGTTCCCTCCAGTGGTGAGAAAAGATGGTATATCTCCTTAATGTACTTCAGTACATTCAGTCTCCTTGAAGCCAAACTATGATCTCAGATTCTCATGAGCTGAAATATCAGTGGGACTGCAGGGATTATAAAGGAGGTAAGACCTGCCTGTGTATGCCCAGATGTCAAGGAATTTAAAGCTAGAGATTTTCATTTGATTCCAGACCTGACAAATAGAGGGAAAAGTAGGACTAGAGGAAGCGTGCAGCTTCCAGCCAAGTTCTGATGGGCAAAATTCCTTCTGAATCTCAATACCTGTATCATCCAAAACAAGATGAAGGGTCTTGCCTGTAATTATCACCTGCTCCTGTAAATTGTGAATTTCCCCTATCCTTCCTCTGTGTTTGGTCCCAGCCTATTTTCCTGCTCTTACTCTCTTCTCCAGGTATCATCCTGCAAATATCTTGAGCACTGTGTTCCCTCCATCTTAGTTCAGGCTCCTAAGTGGTTCTATCTTTTCTCCCATTTCCCCTCTCCTCTTTTTCCTTTGTTTTCCTTCTTCTTTTATTCCCTCCTTACTTGCCTTATCCATAACAGTAGAAACCAGGGGAAAGAGTGTGGGGATATGTTAAAAATCTGAAAAAAACCCCTCCAAACCTCAACTGAGTGAAATGGGCAAGCTGGAGAAGGGCTGATTGTTCACTGCCTCGTTCAATACAGTAAGGAGCATCAGAACTAATTGAGACATGGCAGGTTCAAGGGGACTCATCTTTGGGAATGAGTATTTCATCTGTGGAACTCCCTGTCACAGGACATGTTGTATGTTAAATATATGTATGTAAAGATCCATTGAAGAAAAATTTGATGAATACAAAGACGCCACCAGAAGTCATTGAATACAAAGTCCTGCCACTAACTCCTGAAATCTTTGAGTCACAAACACACTGGGAATGCATCACTAGACACTTGTTTAATATCCTTCTCATGATGTCCAGTATTGCTTGCTGTCAGAAGAAGAATATTAGTCTAGGTAGACTTTGGATTAACAAATATAAAAGGCCTTATGCTTTTTATTAAGAGTAGAAACAGGATGTAATTTATCTTTTAATTGTCAAAAAGGACTACAAAGTGTTGTGGTGTTTGTTCTACTTTTCCATCTCTTAATCTGGTCCAGGGAAGGATGGTAGATGTTTCTTACATTTTGTTGCCAACTGTTCTAAAAAGTTCATATAAAGGCTTTTCTCATCAAGAAAATTTATGTGGGGATTTATGAGCCCTTGCAGCAGTATGTTGAAGCACAGACATTATTAAATCAGATCCAAATTGATGGATCCAGTACAACGGGAGTGAACTCTCAGGAATGGCTTTCAAAAAAAAGAGTTTCAAACAATAGTCCTTCTGATAAAGCATAAATCAATGTTTGTGCACTTCTTGTCATTATCTTTACCATTGCAAATTTTCTGTAGGGACAGCAATCAAATGGCAAGACAGCCTTAGTTTGCCCATAGGCAAGTCCATTTCTTGGGTTTTAACATTGTAGAGACAATTATGTCACCCACGTTGTAAACATTTTGTGTTTCTTCAACAGAGAGTCTGCATTGAAAGTATTAACCACTGGCCTGTGGAAACTGTAAAGTTGCAAAGGAAAGAAAACCAACTCTCTCAGTGGGTACTGAACAGCTGAATGGTTGGAACTGTGTTTGAGAAGCACTAAAACTGGTATGAGCCATCTGAGAAGTGCTAGTGGATTTAAAATCCTAAGGGAAAGGTGCAAATTTGTAGGTGTCACAAAATGCCTTAAATGTCTGCAGTTTAAGTGATCAAAATTAACCTCTTTACTCTCACACATGTTCCTGTGTGGTATTCTAAACCAATGCTTGGATTAATACCACAGCTGATGTAACAAATACCTGGAAGTGCATGTAATAAATACAAGAAAAAACCTGTCTTGATTATACAAGTAATTGCTGCTAATTAATTACCGTGCTCAGTGTTTGGGCCAATGGATTTTTGCAGTTTCCTTTCAAGAGATTTTCTTTCCAACTTTTTTTTTTATCCCCCTGGATACAGTGATGCAATAGTGCCCAAACTATTCAATGAATTCATTATGAAGAGCTAATTTTTGATTCAGGGAGATGATAGTCAATATTACATTGCAAATTAAGCACTTCTGGGGTTTGCCTGTAAAAAAAAAGGATTTATTTCTCACCAAAACAAAAACTAGCATTCTGTCAGCTACTAATTGCATAGAAAGGATATTAAACAAAAACAGGTAATGTATGTATGTAAAATGTATGTGTGATAAAATGTGTAATTTCTGTAATTTTGAAGATAGGAAATATCTCAAACAATAAGAAACCAGAGGATGGCAATTTTTTGTTTTCTATTAAGTTTTTCAACTGTGCTCATACTTGGGTGTTGTTTTTGCAGTTGCTGAGAGTTTCTTGGTCTTGCTTTTCAAAGAATGCCTGAAAAATGAGTAACATTTTTTCCTAATTTTCAACTGAACCTCCCACACTTTGATTTATGGCCATTGCTCCTTGTTCTGTCTTATGTGACACTACCTACCCAGGAGAACTTGGCTGTCGTCTCTGTGTCTGCTCTTCAAGCTGAGATCATCCTCTGGCCTCTTTTTTTTTGCCAGGGCAAGTAGTCCCAACACCTTCAATCTCTTCATTTAAGTTCTGTGCTCTGCACCTAGAGCATCTCAGTGTCCCTCTGCTGAACCTCCTATGGATTCCCCACACTGCACTTGGACTGGGGGAGCCAGAACTGGGTGCAGCATAACCAGCCCCATCTATTTGAAAATGTCCTATTTCACTGCAGAGTCCCTGCATTGCTCCACCACTGCCTTTTTCCTTCCCAGAATGTGCTGGGACACACAGATGTCTGGGAGCATGTTGAGCCTGTTCAAGTCAGTAATAGAAAGGGTTTAAGGACTTCAGCCTTTTCCTCATTGTCGTTTTTAGGTCAATCACCTTTGCTTATTATTAGCAAAGCCATATATTTTTGCTCTACTTGGCTTTAGAGACATCGACTTCTGTGCAGGACACACCAGAGACAGAAACTCCATCCCCTTATTACCACATAGATAGAGGCATGGCTAGAAAAAATGGAGAACATGACAGGTTTTTCCATGGATGAATAACTTCTGTGCCCTGGGGAGTGTAAATAGCTGGTATAAATCAATGCAAATTGGCTATTACTAATCTTGCCAGTAATGAAGTGAGAATGAATAAAGTACAAAGATGAACTTTACATATCGTTAGCACCAATCTGCCTCACTGCATTTATGGGCAAGGCTCTACCTAGGAGGTCAGTTGGCAAAACTTACAGGTTTTTCTTTTGAAAATAATGGGAAAAAAATGCTTTTTTTGCTGTGCATAAATATCTCCCAAATATCAAGACCATTTGGGGATTTTACAATTACAAAAACTTGAAAACCAGTTGTTTCGTAATTCCTCAAACACTCAGCAGCAAGTATTTTTATTAGAGTGTTTATCATCACTGACCTCAGTATATAACATAAAATGTTTATTACAAGTTGGTCATGGAAAATGCTAAAACAATTTCAGAGCAGAAGTTTTCTTTCAGTTTAATTTTCCAACATAAAACTGAATGATCTGAATGATAGAGGAAAAAAATAATCAAGTAGAAAATTAGTATAATTGAGCATGATGACTGTATATTCTACAAGAATGTTTCTTGTAAAGCAGGTACCACAGAATTTATGAAATGAGAAGTCCTCCACTAGGATTGAGAATTGGTCTGACTACCTATAAATGTTGTCTTTTGCATCCTAACTTTTTTTTTCTTTTTATTCTACATTAGCAGAGACTAAATCCCTCTGATCCAAGAGCAGTGACCTCTTTGATTTGTGTTATGTTGTTTTTCTCAGCACAAGGAGAATAAATACAATATGAAAGTGAAAGAAGTTCCTGAGAGAGGCACACCACTGAAATGAAAAGATGGAGCAGAGTGTTATGAAAACTTCCTGGTTAGTCATCTTTCTCCAGTCTCAGAATTTGAAGGCTATGCCTTCATTTTCCAAACTACATTCCAATAGAAAAAAAAAATAAATTCCATAATTGCACCTGTTTGCTTAACTGAATTCTTCTATTTTGGCCATTCTTTGTCCTGCTCCTTCCATTTCTAACCTGGGAAATGTCATTTGGCTTCCAACTTCTAGTTATCATTCTCTTCCCACGATCCACTCTTTTGATTCTTCCAGTATAACAGTGCCATGAAAGGATTTAGGTAATAATCTAATTGCATTTCCTTTTTCCTGGGACTCCCTGGGAATCCTTTTACCACAGCCTTGTTCTCCCCAAGGAGATTATAAAAGATTGTTCTTGTGGCCATCCGTTCCAGCTGTTCCCGTGAGTAGAGCCATGATTCCCAGAAAACAAACCATCAGCACAGCGCTTGGAAATGTTAAAATTACTTCCAAATGCCAGGCCAGAAGTGCCTCTGTTTCAGAGTGTGTCAGTAATCCCAATACATACGTAAATCTGTAGGGATTTGGATCCTTCCAGGCAACTGGTGTTGCGTAATTGTCTTCCTCCTATTAATTATGCAAAATATTTTATTGCTAATACATTTTTGTGAAGCTAAGCATGTATTTTCCTTTGGCAACTTTTTTGTATGTTGGCAAAAATGGCTTTAAATAAAGCCTTGCCTTTCTCTTTTAGAATATATTAAATATGTATTTATAAATATATTAATATCTATTTTAGATTTATAATCAAGAGTCTATTAAAAATCTAAAATGTATTTGAAGTCTCTAAGAGGCAACATTTTTGGTTTTTTACTACTCTCCTTAAATGCCACAATGTAATGTTTGGCAAACCCAGTTTTCTGGAAGTCAATAAACATTTCAGCAAATGTAGTCTTTATAACATAAGCATGTTCTACGGGAATTAATTAATATTAAGAAATGGTTTTAGAAGGGATTTTAAGTGAAAACAAAGATTTTGATGAATTGACCACCACAATATGGCCAAAATTTCTAGGAAACCAATTTACTTTAAATTTAAAGGAGCAGTTCTTTCCTGCTTTCATCTTTAAGAGGGAAGAGCCAATACAGTGTAAGAGCAGCTGTTCACTAACACCTATTATTTGCTTACATTACATGACTAACATTAGGCACCCTGTCGTTAAAATGGGAGTTAGGAATTGGATCGCCTGATTTGCTTCTTAGCATTCCTTAATTTTGCCGAGGACATGATCTCATCCAGCTGTCCACACCAAGAATCTGGATTGGTTGATGAGCTTGTTAGTTTTGCTTCTGATGAAGTATCAATCTTCAATAAAGGGCTGAAAGAAAAACTTCAGTTTAATTTATAAAGAAAACTTTCAGTGTTCTTTTCTGAGGACTAGTGGATCGAATCTTCAGCAATGCCAATTCTGTAGCTTTTATTTCTTGTTCTTGACATGTCTTGCATTCCTGCCACTCAAAACTCCTTGTGAGAGGACCTAATCATGGAAGCATTCCAATGCAATGAGAGACCCTTCAGCAATACAAAGCAGAGGACCTGCAGAAAAGTACTGAAATAATAAATTGACACTATGTCAGGTTTTTAGAAAGGAACTCACTCTGCTGACAAGTTTTAGACCCATCTGTTCCACAAACAAGAATTCTTAACCTAGAAAAACAGTCTTAACCTAGAAAAGGTACCACTGCTGGCAGCAAGTGGCTATTTACTGTTCATTTATTATTTATTAAAATTGATGTGCTAACACCAAAAAAGCTTGGCTTTTGCAGAGGCACAGAGCTGGTGTGTGTTTCTTCCTAACATTGTGTATGATGTTATCAGAAGGCTGATAACTGAGATGTGAGAGCCGTCAATCAGAGACTACAGCAAGTAATTTCATTCATACTTTTGCCCTGACTTAATTAGATATGGTGTGTTTTTTAATGATCTTGTTAAGCTGATGCAACATCCTGTAATGGACGTTGCCTTGCAGATGTAGAGATGTTCTTAGTATGTAAGTAATCATAGTAAATTGTAATAATATATCTTATATTAGTAAATTAAATAAAGGGTCTTAATCAATTGCATCATGATCTGATTGAAAGTTCCCTTTCTATTTTACCATTTTGTCATATGTTATTTATCAGACAAAAAGTATTTTTCCATAAAAATTACTGCAGCTATGCATAGACACTGTGCATTTCTCTGTGTGGGAAAAGTGACTACAATAGGTATTTCTAAATGAGTTATCCCTAATAGCTCCCTGTGTGGATATTCTGGTCTGGAAAAGTCACGGGTCAAATAAGTCGTTGCAGAATAACTGATCCTGCAATAGCAATTCCACTTCCCAGTGTAGAAAGTTCCTTAGTCCACAGCTCCAAATTTCTTTCTCTGCCAGAAGATTTTTCTCTTTAGAGTATAGCATAAATTTGTTCAATTCTTTAAGGCCTGAATTCAGCACTGAGCTCCCTTTGGGAACACTACATGAGATCATCCAGGGAGAGCTTTATATTTTGCAAGTGTGTATATAAGTTCAGAGATTCCATAGTTTTTTTAAACACATATTTCATTAACACCTTCTGTGACCTGTATACGCTTTTGGCTGTGGGACATCCTTGTGATTCTTCTGGTCTAGTACCTTCTAGATCCCTAAACCAACAGCCAGAAAGTTGCCTAGAAGAAGATCCATCAAGCCATACCCAAGGCAGCTGGACTGAAAAAAGGCAATACAGAGCAAAATGCCACCCCTTCCTCCATGCCCAAATACAGGGGATGGGTCACAGCAGTGACATCCAGTTACACACTTGAGTTTGCTCTGAGTACAGAGAAAAGGATGGTTTATAAATATGCAAAAAGACTTTCAGAAATATTTGAATGGACTAAAAATGCATTCTGAAAAACAACACAGAGACTTCACTGAAAGCCAGTCAACAATCTCCCTGCATCCAGAACTGCTTGTACAACAGCTCAGTAAGTCATCCTTTGGGCTGGGTTCATATTTATGTTTGAATCATGGTTTTTCTCTTTTACTCTAGTAAAAAGAACAATGAACAAATGAAGATAAAATACCTATGCTAATTTTTTTTTTTATTTTATACACTTCATATTGAGCCTAGGACCCTCAAAAGCAAAGGTTGCCATTTATCCAAAATTACATCCCAGTGCCCCTGGCATTTTTGTGGTGTGGACCAATTAACATTAGTAGCTTAATTAAAATCACCAAATGCATTCTAAAAGATGACATAAGGTTGATTTGAATCTAGGCTTTTAAAAATGAAGTGCAATGTTAATTAACTGCCCCACCCATTTTGTTATTTATATGGCCCACAGTACTCAGTGTCAGAACAAACTCCTACATCATCCTCTGACTTCATTTTCCCCGGGCATTATTAAATAATTAATAACAAATGTCTAAAATCCATCCTGAGTTTTACCTGTTGGCATAAATCTGGAACCATGACACTGCTGGTGTAGCATTCACATAAACGAAACGACAGATTTTGGCTCAAGGATCTTTAATATACAGCAAATGGCATTTTGGGGTTTAAAGAGCAAAATTACACCTGTGTTGTCATGTTTTCTAGGATCTTCCCAACAAAAGGAAAACAAAAAGTAAGTATTTTATTTAGGAAAAAAACCCAACCAAACCCAGAAGAAATAGTGCAGTTGTTTTCAAATCTGCTGTGTTCAAACCACCACGTGAACATGGAATAGAAGACATTCTTGCTTTCCAGCTATGCTTTAGCACAAATGTTTTCCATTTGTTTGTTTCCCCTTCATCACATTTCTTTTTAATAAGAATTTTTCCTATTAGGCTGGAGAAGCGTCCTATCTTAGGGTGAGGCCAGTTCAGGAGTGAGGAATAGTGAGAGTACTGGGCTCAAAATTCTCAGCACAAAAAAATCATGTGTTCAAATGTTCAGTCAAACACTGCTGCCTGTTGGTGACTTAATTGCCATCGATGAACCAGAATGAACATGGAATTTATGCTAAACTGGGAAAAGACATTTTTTATTTCATTGGCTTTGTGTTTCTTTGTCTCAAATACGTCTGGCCCTGCCACCAAATATACCTTACTACTCCTGAAAGCGTTAAAAAATGTGGATCTTAAAACTGACAGATGAAAATTACTTTTCTTTTAAGAATGGCCTGTAGAGTTTGTTTTTGGCTGAAAGATAAAAACGCCAAAAGAAGAGATGGTAACAAAGCCCCATTTCCTCTTACAGTGATTTTGGCTCATTGCAGAGTAAATATTTTGCAGGTGTTTCTCACTCTGGAGCCAGGTAAACTGAAAACATGCATTAGTTTTGGGCTGTTCTTTTTAACAACTCATGTTATTTGGAAGGAGATATCCCATTTGAAGTTGTGAGCTGTTAGCAGTGAGTCACTTTTCATCTCCTGTTTCTCTGGGCTTTGCTCATTAGAAAAAGATCAGTAACTTTTCATGTAACTGCCAGGTGATAGATCTGGCTCCTGTTTCATCCTGACTGATTCACAGTAAAAATCTGTTGGCTCACAAATTGTCTGTCCTTCCAAGGATTGTCCAGATCTCAATGGAGGATGTTGGAAAGAAATTGAAGCTTGCTGGAATATAGTAGGCATACTCCTAAGAAGCTTTTAAATGGCTGGTGGAGAGTTTTTTTCCTTCTGTTCTTATTGTAGTTTTTAAGTCTCCAAGAATCTCCCAACACTCCTGTCTGGCTCAAATCCTGCTTACACTAAATCACTACATTTTATACAGGGTTCTCCTTTTTTTATTTTTTTTCATTATTATTATTTAGCTGGAGCAAAAGACTGGATTTCACACGTGTTTGATGTTTGTGGACAACAGGCAGTTCAGACTCACTGGTGTTCCTCACCAGTCTATGAAAGGAAAAAAGGACAGATCATTTGGAGAGAAATACTTACCCCAGCAATGCAAAGCAAACTTAGTATAAAAGACTAACTACATATGAAAAGAGGAAAAATCTTTTATAAGATATGCAGTGAAGGAAATGCAAAAGCAGACTTTTTTATATATATACTTGATATATTATTTGTTTTACCTATGCGGTTATTTATATATGCAAAATCAGTAACAAGCAAGTAAGAATCTTGGCACCCAGATAAATGCACATTTTTATTATGTATCCCTCTTTTATTGTGGAGTATGTAGTGACAGCAAAAGGTTTTGTTCCAAACTGGTTTTTCTTCAGCAGTTACAGGCAGACTTTGAAACTGGTATCAGCTCGTACAGAGTATTTCAGAGCACAGCTCCCTCCAGAAGGGTCCTGAGAAGAGTGTGTGGTTTAAATAGGAGAATATTAAAGAACTTTTTGGTATCAAATAATCTTTTTAAGCAAACAAATCTGAAAGTGTTTCATTACCTATCACACCTGTTTTATCGTGGATTAGTGAAATCATGGTGTTAAATTAACAGCTTCAAAGTGGTAACATTTTCCCTGCCATCTGTGGTGCCATCTACTGCACAGCTTTGTAGAGGCAGGACGAGAGGACTGCATCTCTTCACTACTGCTTTCATGTCTTTCTTTCTATTTTAATATTTAATAATGGTTATTGCCTTTCCTAGTAATTTCCCACTCATTAATATATATATAATTCTATATGTTTTGATATATATAAGTGCAGTCATCACTTGGCATTTAATTTTGATGGGTTTTGTGATGAGCAGATTTTAAAAAGTGAAAAGAAAGAAATAGGAATTTAGGGAATTAACCTGTTCATTTAATTTATTGATTGTAGTTCATTTACTCATCATTTTATGGGTATGAACTTCTCTTGGTTTATTTTTTGTTCTTGTTACTTGGTTTTCAATCACTTTAACTGGGGTAAAAGCATTGAGTTTTTTAGTTGTGCTTTTTTAGAGTTGCTGTGAAGAAGAAATAAGTCATTAAACTGGTTTCTTACAAGTGTTTAGTTTTATTTGCAGTCTGTTGCTGGGGCCATGGTATAATTCTGTCAGTCCCATATCAAACAGAAATCTCTTGATTTTGATGTTGAATTGTTGGAAAGAGCCACAGAGATTTTACATAAGTGTTTCCGGAGTGATCTCAAGATACCTAAAGGCCAAAGTTAAGATGAAAGATCTGAAAACTTCCATTTTTTATTCCCCTGTCTTTCACTTTCCTCTGTTAATGGAAGCACTTTGTGCTCATATCAACATAGCCTGAGGTTTTCTTTGAATAAATCAATGCATGAAATTTTTAATTACCTACCCAAGCTAGATTTGGATGGCTTACTCTTACAAGTACCAAAGAAGAAAGGTTCAGCAGCTAATGGAGCAGCAGAATCCAGCTGCCTCCAACATTTTAAACCCTTCATCATCTAATTTACTGAAAACGTGTCTAAGCACCACAGTGTTTGAAATTCTGTGGGCTGGATGGAGCACAGCTTCCAATATTGCTGACTGCTGTGTGTTAAAGATGATGATACCAACAATGGGCTTTAAATTTTTTTTCTCTAGAAAGGGCAAGTTTTAAGACGTTTATGTCCAAAGTAGCTGCTGACACACCCAGTGTGACCACTCTAAAGAGTCAATAATGATGGCACAGCCGAGAGTTAAAAACACACCTTGGCATATTATAACAGCAAAGGTAAAAGCTGTTTAAATTTCTAAGATGTGCTTTTCTTTCTTAAATCTCGGCTTCCCTGGAAGCTATTGGTCCGTGACTCTTAGAAATGGGGATTTATTTTTTGTTCAGAACACAGGATTTTACGAGTGCGTTGAGAAAGGTTTGAATGCATATCACGAGACTGTTGCAAACTCCTGGAATGCTGAGGGCAAATGATAAAAACAGAGCTAAATCTTTAATCTCAACAGAAGTTGAATTGCGTTGTGGGGAAGAAAGTGGATTTTTCAACAGCTGGAGGTTTTGGCTCTCTCAGCTTTCCTCCAGCCACTTCACAGCAATCGGGAATATTCGATACTAAGAAGGAAATGGCTGGTTGAGAAAGGATGAGAGAAGCACGGATGGGGCATTTGGCCGCTTTTGGGGCTGCCTGGCACGATTTAATTCCAGAAATCCGAGAGCGGTGGGGTTGGAGCAGAGACATCTCCTCCCCGCCGGGCGTGAGGGCCCGGCCCGGGGCGGGGCCGCCATCGGCCCTCAGGGACGGCGGGGGGGGCGATCGGGGAAAGAAGGCAGGAAAAGCCCTCGGCTGGTCAGAAAGGGGCAGGACAAGCCCTCAGAAAGGGTCGGGAAAGTCGTCCTCCGGTCAGGGAGAGAGAAAATCTCCCGGTCGGTCAGGTTATTGTGAGAGGGAGAAGCCCTCAGTTCTTCAGGACAGGCAGTTCCAGCTCCTGCTCGTTAAAAAGGGAGGGAGGAACCCTCAGCTGGTCAGTCAGGAAAGGCGAGAAAATTTTGAGTTCGGTTTCTACAGAAAATTTCTGTCTTTTCTCTCTGCCCCAGAGGTTTGAGCTCAGATCGGTTAGGGTCATTCCTGGTTTCTGTGGTGCCCTCTTTTGTCTCTTTTTGACGCGGTTTTATCCCTCCCAGAGAAGCCGACCCGTGCTATGGAGGAGTGTGGGGCGTGCTCCGCCGAGGTTCCAGCCGGGAACAAGGCCAGCCCCAGGGAAACAAGTCTGTCTGGTCATGAGAGCCACGTCCCCAGGTAAAAGATGTGAAAAACAGCACCTGCACTCTCTTCTTGTGGCAATGCTTAGGTAGGTGGCACACTGTCACACGTGAGGGGCTCGCGCTGAAGCAAAAAACGTGCTCCCCTAGAAAAACAAAGGGGCTCTCACACTGCAAACAGCATCTCAGTTCCCTCAGACCTCTCCAAAAGAGTCTGTGGCTGCAGCCAGAAATACAGAAAACCATGACAAAACCAGCATACTGAATTACACAAACAAAAAACCCTCATCAATTTTTCAAGTCGTTCTGCACACAGTATAACAGCCTCAGAGGATAAAACAGGCTGGGTGCATTATAAAGGTATTTTAAAAAGAAAAGGGTATTATTATATTATTATTAGTTGGAGAGTTCTGACAGGATATGGGAAGCTCATGACTTTAGCAATGCTGAGTTTGGAGTGTGTAGGTTTATTACACTTTTTAAAAAAAATTTGTGACTTTCTTTTGTGTATTTATCTTGTTAGCTTGTGCAAGCTGCTATAATATTCATCTTTTGTGCTATTTATGTTGAAGATCTGATACAGCAGCAAGTATGCACTCATGCAGCAACTTGCTAGAAATGAT
This sequence comes from Serilophus lunatus, assembly GCA_013399895.1. Lineage (NCBI taxonomy): Eukaryota > Metazoa > Chordata > Aves > Passeriformes > Eurylaimidae > Serilophus > Serilophus lunatus. The sequence continues at coordinate 389,685 of VXBA01004031.1, forward strand.
CAGAGAAACCTGTGAGCTGTGCAGCACCTTCCCCTTCTCTGCTCAGATGTCTCTGTTAACTAAACCACAGTGAATTTTAAATAGGCATACTTGGCCAGTGTCATGTTTTTTTTAATCAAAATTCAGACAATCTCTGCAGAAAGAGGCAGAATATCAGCAGGGGGTACACCGACTTGCTGTCCTCTTCCTCCTATTTTGCATATTACATTTCCAACTTCTATTAGCTAACAAATTGGGAAATTGAGGTTGAAACAGAAACCTGGACTTGGCAAATTCTGCAGCAGACTTGGAAGTACATCTGGAATATTAAGACAGTTACCACGTGAATAAGTAAAGGATTTATGAGTATGAAAGCAATGTTTTACCTTTGGAAGGTCATTGGTCTCTCTGTGTACAAATTTATTCATCTGAAAAGCAGAAAAAAATCTTTTGTTTGTTGAACAGTTTAATATTAGTGAACAAAAATGTTAGTAATATTAGCAGCTTTTTTTTAATGTAGATACTATTATGGATAACATTTTAAAATAAAAGGTTCATACTCTCCAGAAATTGTTTTAAAAATTATTATAATCCTATTTCAGAAGAATTGGGAGTATGTGGCAGCTGAGCTATAAAATGGAAGAAACATATTCAGCTGATAGAAAGGAGGTTTAATGACAATTCATTCCTGTTTGAGGAGACTCAGCTCAGCTCCAAAAATCATTCTTGATGATTTTGCCATGGGATAATTAATTCTGTGTGGCCTGTGCTGGTATTGACTCATCTTTTGTAGTGTATTACTTTATGACAAAATTGGACTTTGCTGATAAAACTTTGAGCTAAAAGAACTTCCATATATTCTTTTAATTCCTACGTAGACTTGTGATACTGCAAACTTGTAATTTTAAGGACAGCTATAAAGTTGGAGTCAGATTGCTTATGAAAATAAAAAGCATCTGTCATAACACTCAAAGCAGCCCTGAGTTGTGCTGTAAGGGATCTGCTGCAAGGTTACTTTGTCTTCTGAGCTGAAAGATCCAGATTTCATTCTTTTCCCAGTGTGTCTGTCAGGATTGAGCCCTCGTGTAATTAAAGCCCTTAACAGTTTGTTCAGGGCAGAAGATCAAAAGGTTAACGTGCAATGGTGCAACAGGAAGTATTTGTGCTCTTGAACACTTTTTAAATTTACAGCATTTAAAAACAACTTTGCTGAAATCACAGCCAAAGCCAATATTACATCATTTATAGTAAAACATTAATCATTAGTCACAAACCAGCCGCTCGGTCTGGAAGTTCAGCTGGTGAAAAGTGTGATGGTTTCAGGATAGAATAGAAAAATACTTTAAGTTGTGTGCTCAGTCTTGCATCTGGAGGGGTAAGGCAAAAGGTTTTAGGGAAACTGAGCAAAACAAAATTGAAAACCAAAATTGTTCCTCTGTATTTCTGAAACAGAAATACAAAAAACCTACTTGAAGCAGCTTGGCACATGTGATTTTTGTGGGAGTGGAGAGATTTGATCAAAACTCAAAGTAGAATGAGATTTTATCATGTGATCTATATCCTGAATTGTCTTGGTTTCAGTTCTGAAGTTCTTGAAGCAATAGAAAATGTTATTCAAGGTGTACTTGAAAGCTTGGCCCAAAACAAAGCACCTGTTCTCACAGTGGCAAACAGATCAGACTGGAGAAACATAGAGTAAGTAGCATGTATTTTAAAGTCCTGCCTTCTATTAATATAAATGCCATGAAAATAAATCTGATCATATAACTTCCAGAAAGGTTAATAATACATAGTTCTATAAATATTAGAATAAATAAATATCTTGACTTCTCAAAAAGTAATGGACAAATAAAACATAAATGCTTAGTAACCACTCTGAACGGGCATCATGTAATAAGTAATAGCAGACCACAGCATAAAGGGGAATGTAAAACTACTGTAATAGGGGTTGGAAAGGAAAGGGAGGCCCTGTAAACAATCATTTTCTGGAAGCAGTAGAAACCAGAAATCATAAGTTGTGTTAGAGTGAAAAAACCTGGTTTAGGCTGGAAGAAATTACTATTGATTCCATCCTCCAAACCCTTTCTGTGCTTCCTCTTTTCTTTTTCTCTGCTTTTCCTCATGGTATCTTAGTTCTTAAAATGTCTTTTTATTCTCTCATCTTCCTCTCATGTTTCTTACCTGTGTAGTGTGTTCTGAGTTCATCACCAGCCAAATAAAGCAAACCAAGTTTCCAATTCATTATCTAAATTTCAGGTCTTATGCAGCTTATCTAGACAGGAGCAGAGGAAAAACAGCCTGTCCTCTTTTGCACCACACACTGTGATTTGTAGAAGTTGCTTGTGCAACAGTATTTTTTTCCAAGGAGCCCATTCAAACTGAAAATCCCCCAAAACGAGAGAGTAACTGCCTTCTATAATACAGAAGCAAAAACAATAAAGGAAGACACAAATCTGTCTCATGCCTTGGGACAACTTTGAGCATCAGTGGGTACAAGGACATTCAGACTGATGGGATTGCAGAGCTGCTTGTAAGGGGGCACCTTACAAACATTTAAGGTTGAGGAAGCACAGCAAACTTTCCAGGTGTAGCACTTTGGTGGAACACTCATTTAATGAGAACAATAAACTTCTGCCAATCAAAAAACCAGAGGGGCCTGAAGGTAATCAGTTCACTGAAAGCCTTGTGTGTTCCAGGGAATTTAATGGTTTGTGTCTTGATAGTTTGACAAAAATGTTTCACTCAGATGTCTGTAAAATTAAAATACTGTAACAAAGTTTTGCAATTTTTGGCAGTCTTTGGGGAAATGCCATTCCAGGCTAGAAAAACAAATGTGAGCTGTTAGTTGCCATCAGAACACATATGAGGGAAAACATTTGAATTAAAACAAGTTAAGATCACAGTAGGTTAAAAATAAGACTCATCAATCACATTAACAAAAGAGGAAGCATTCTTTCTGGTGGAGAAATGCAACCTCAGATATGCATTTCTTTTCAACAGTGACCTATTACCCCACTCTAATACAACAGTTCGAGCTTAAACTAAAAATACATAACCAAATAAAAATAAAATCAGGATGCGAAAATGTAGTATGAGTGGCAGAAAATACATTATTTTTCTCTTTTAGGCAGGCTTTTCATAGCTAACCTACCCAGCTGGGATGTGCTAGGCAGAACAAGAGAATGATTGCATGTTTGACACGTTCCTTGTAAATGTTTATTATGTATTTACCTGAGAATGATGTCAGCCAGTGAGAAAGCCAAGCCTCAAGTACAATCGGTTTTCATTTTCCAGTTTTCTCTTTCCTTTTAAAATTAATAACTAAATAAATGAAAAAAATCCCCAGTAAAAAAATCTCCACTCCCAGGTTCGACCTGAGAGCAATCCAGCCGAGCCTTGATTACAGTTTTTGTCCTGCCTAGTTACAATGTTGGGTGCAGGCAAGAGAAAAGAACAAATATCTTCTAAATGTTGCAGCAAAAGGCAAGAAAGTTACTTGAGAGCCGGGCTGTCCCTCTGGATTTGTGCAGCGTGTGCGCTCTGCCACCCAAAGGATGCACGGAGCAAAACCTTGGGCAAACGCACGGAGAAACACGGTGTGCTTTTAGCTAAAATTACATCCCTTACACCACCAGTAGTTTTTAAAAGTATACATAAAATTATGAAATGAAAAAGAATGCTTTAAAGTCAGGATGTCATAGCATAAGGCACTAAAGTAGTTTAAAGTAAAATAATGAAGTGTCCTTCAGAAAATAACTGATCCTTTTGGTGAAATGTGCACATTCACACGTGGAATGGTGGAGCTCATTAAACAACTCTTTAAAGTACAGAATGCACCATTTTTTGCTTCCAGAAGTTAATAACAGACCGTAATTGAGTTGTTTTGATAATAATTTAAGGACATACTTTAGACAATATTGTGGTAATCTGAAATAGTAACAATTTTTTGTACATTCTATGTCAGGAAGTCACTGTGTCAGGCTTGATTTCTATTCTAATACTAATTCACATTTTTTCTTCTCATGTATTCCTTTGTTTTCATGCTAAATACTAATTGATGCTGATACATTAACAGTTCTAAACATGTATAAAATATTTTTCTTGTCTCTACTTTTATCTATTTTATGCTTAAATTCTGTCTTGAAGGATCTCCTTGAGAAACTCTTTCCTGCCTTTTTTCTTTGGCCACTCCAACTCCACCCAAGCTGATTTTTTCTGTGCTGAGTCTGAAAACAGCACTGGAGTATTTGATTATAAGAAAGGGGTCTGAGGCTTAAACACCTTACAGAAAACAATTTACATGTACTCAGTCCATTTGCATTTTATTGTAATTGTCTGCAATGTGTCAGATTTAAAGATTCTGTAGGTCTACAGATGATACCGCGTTATACTACAAAACAAATAAGAAGTGACTGCCCTCAATCAGCACCAAGATTTGGTAAGTCAAAAAAGAAAAAATAATGTCCAAGAGCAGAATTATTGGGGTTTTGGTGGTCAGGTGCTTTTATTTTTTTACTATTTTAGTTCAAAACTCTGTAAAAAAATATTAAAATATTATGCATTGCAGTTTAGCAGCATGTGGGTGATATGACCTGATAATAAGACCAGTCCTCCAGCTTTTATCGATTAAATTATAGTGAGTGACAGTGAAATTAATACAGAATTCTTAGAGTTTCTCCCCTCCTTGAATGAATATCAGCTGAAGGCACATTTGAAAGGTCTTAATGTGAAAACATCCCCCTTCTTCAAAAAGCTGGCTAGGAATGGAATCTTGGAACACAGACAATAAGGTCATTTCTTTTTCTAACTGAGTCATTTAATGTCTTGGCCTGGACACCAGAGCATACATTCCCTCGCTTAACTCCATCATATTTTTTCTCATTATGTTAGAAATTATTGAGTCTGTTGATTAGTACCACCTCTGTTTTCACAGTACATTAAAATACACTTCAAAGTTCTATTTATGGGACACAAATATGGTTTAATATAAAGGCAAATTATTGTATACACTTTTCTGAAAGTGGGTAGAATCTTTTATAAAATGTATTCTTTTTTCAGCTCTGATGCTCAAAATACTATCTATGATCTATAAGATGGTGCAGAGCAACACTTATGCAACTAAAAGGTAACAGACTTCATTTCTGTAACTTCAAATAAAGCTGTATTTTGAGTATGATTTTGTGAAAAACAACCTATAGGCTGCAAACTTGCAGGATTCCTGTACACAAAATGCTTTAGGTTGATCTGATTAACCATGTTCTTCATAAACCTCTCATGAGCCTTCATGTCTTTCAGTATTCTAATTAAAAATACAACATTTTTTCTTGGTAGAGATATTTATTATTCAGACACTCTGCTGTTTGGTAGCCAAAGCACTGTGGACCAAATAATCAATGACATTTCTTGCATGCTTAGGATACCTCGGAGAAGTTTACATATAGTAAGTGGCTTCTTATGAGTGTTTTTGTCATTATTTCCAAGTCCCAAGGATGAAACTGAAAAGGGGAATATCATAAAAAGTTCAGCAGGGATTATGTAATTCAAGTGTCATTGGTGCAAATTATGGTTTAAGATGGCACTCAAAAGGTTTCTTTTTTCACAGGGAATTCATAGAGTTTACTTGTTCCAAAGAGCTTGGGACAAACTACCAGCTCAATTCACAGGGGCTTTTGCTATAATCTAGTTAAGACAGTGTTTAAACTTCAGAGTGCAAGACACTTGTTTAGCAGTTCAATTTGGTAATTGGGGGTTAAATGAAAATTTAAGGTACATCTAAAATGTAACAACCTGTCAAATTTTCTTGTATTTCATGCCATACTACAGTGCCTTTGTATCTAAAATTATTTATTGTAAGTATGTCTTTATGTCCATGATTACAACAATGATTAGTGTTTAAAAGGCTGATGGCAGTTAATCATTATTTAGAATTCTGGTCAGAATTCTTTTCAGAAATTTCTTGTTTTGCCTGTGTAATATGACAGCCTGTAACTTGCCATTTACTGTGTACAACTTACTATTTTTTCCAGCTGTCTACAACTAAAGGTTTTGTTGCTGGTAATTTAAGTTACACTGAGGAAGATGGTACAAAAGTGAATTGTACCTGCAGTTCAACAGTAGGTATTATAAATCAGGAACAGTAATTCATAGCAATTCATAATCTTTACAAGATGTCCTACACTTCTTGAAATTCAGGTTACTGTACACAGTTAATACACAGACCTCTGCTTATGGCAAAATGAGACATTAAAACCTTGGTGAAAAAAGAGGGATATAAAGTATTGCTTAACTCTACTGTAATTCCCAAGCTTAACTATATACTCACCATGAATAAATCCTCTGGATATAACTTTTAGCACTACCTTTTACCATGGGAGTCTTACAGAGGAAGATGTAAGCATTCTGTACCTTTGGGGTATTTTGGGCTTTATATTACAGTGTTCTGTCAAATGAGGGCTCTGATCCAGAGAATCCTGGGCACTCTGAACATACACCATTCATGTCACAATAGGCTGACTTCTGGCAGACTAAGAACCAAGTCAGAAGGAGTTTGAGGAGATGAGATTCAACTGACCCAGTCCTGGGTGATTTCCTATAGCCAAGCAGAGTATGAAAGCAGGAATAGAACTCAGACTTGGTGACTACTATCACAATTACCTGCAAAATGTGTTCATTATAAGCCTGAGTCAGTAATCCCAAAAATGGAAAGATAACCTTAGCTGCCCATCACTCTTTGTAAGCAGAGCATAAAGTTAATGCTCTTCTACAGCTCTTCATACTTTTATTTGCTGAGTTGTTCCACCCTGGCACCAGAGGTGATTTAGCAGCCAGAAGTAAAAACAGACCACACACTCAACATATATACACACTCTTTTGCCAAGTTCTTCCTCCAGTTCCTGTTTTCTCATCCATATGCTTGCCAGACTGAGCCAATCCTAATAGGAGATGCAAAGTGAACATTACTATGTCTTCAAGTTGTGGCTCAAAAATACTTTAAAATCAGGTTACAAGTCAGTAAAAGGAAGGATGTAATGGTCTTCATAAAGAATACTTAAATGTTCTAAATTTGTATTAAGTTTGCAATCTTCACACCAAGCAGTCTTTTTTTTCTGGCTAAGGTAGGTAAAAATTAGTCAGGTTATTGTTATTATCTCTCATGCCCATATGATGAACAATCTTCTGTGACAGTGGCATAAACAGTTTCAAAAAGCATCGTGTTATGACAGGAGGACTCCTAGAAAACTACATCATATAGCAGGATATGAATGATTGAACATGCTTCCAAAGAGGTGAAAATGCCAAGATTGATTTTGATGATGAATGGCTGTTTCAGGATGCAATTGTGTCCCTCATTACCTAATGTTGTTATTTTAAAAGATATAATTTTCTCTATTTAAAATTATTAATCTCATTTCTGTTGTTTTAGGCAGTCACTGTGCCATCTAATGTTCAAGGAATTAAAAGTATCCTTTGAGCAAGACCTCTCATCTTAGACTGAAAAAATAAAGTAAAAACAAAGAATATTCCAAGTTAAACAATGTTCTGGTAATTTTTTCTTTGCTTGTTCGCTCTGAAATTGAGTCATGATCACTGCTTTTGGCTCCAGAGCAGGTATTTTAGAGCAGTTAGTTTTAATTGATTGGTGTGATGGATCACTTTACAGGCAGCTAGCCTTAACAGAAAAGATTTAATCTCGCATGCCAAATTTATGTTAATTGTAGAAAAAGATGCAACTTTTCAGAGACTCCTGGATGATGACTTCTTCAGTAAAGTGTCCCCATGTATCATGATTACGGTATGAATCTTACAGTTCACATCCTCTAGCTAGAACTAATTTAAGTAATACTTTAGCATTGTAGAGGTGCTCAAAGTTGGGCAAAAGACCACAATATACAATTGACATGAAACATATTTAACAATATTTTTTAAATTTTATTATCCTCAGAGAAATGTGAAATATATATTCTAAAGACTTAGTTCATCCTTAAAGCTTGGTAGCTTATCAGCTTCCTGTGCTGCTGCAAAGTTGCTGCCCCACTCAGACTCAGAAAGGTTCAACTGTTGAGTGACCTTTTGTCCTTCAGGATCTGAGATTTTGCAAATCCAAAGGAAAGAGATTTGGTTGATTTTGGATTGTACTGAAAGGGCTGTGGAGCCAGGAGAATTAGCAGGAATGTGCAAATGCAGTATGCATTCAGTGAGGAGGAAACATTTCCCAATACCTAAGAGAGAGAAACATTTCTCCTATGCCACATATTGTCCGGTTTGAGTCAGACACAGCAAGGACTTGGTTCTTATTGTTCCATTAGTGCATAAATATTATTTTGAGGTAAAGAAGTGGCCTTTTTAAACCATCTTACTCAGACAACAGGGTACATCCATACATCAAATCCCAGACCTTATAAATTAACTCCTTGACTTCTGCAATGCCCGCAATCCAGAACACCTTCCAGGCTGCTCTCAGCCCACCCCTCCCTCCTCACTGAGCCAAAATAGGAGCTTAGAACTTCCCCTGCAAAACAGCTGCTGCAGAAATTTTTCTGCCAGCATTTTGTTTGTTTGCTTGCTTTTGAAAGACAAATGTAAACACATATGTAGCCAGATGTTGTTTTAGTTAATTTAAAACAGTTTGCTTTATTTTATTTCTTTAGGGAAGAGGCGTGCCAGATCTTAATACACGACTGTTGGTCAGGAAGCTGTGGGATTCTTTTCAAATTCCTGTTTTTGCCCTTATGGATGCAGATCCACATGGTAAATCTGTAGAGGTTCAATGGCATAAAAAGAAAGCAAAATTTGTTTTATAATGTTGTTTCTCATCTTTATGGGAAGGTTCTAAGAGCCCAGCCAGAAGACTATGCACCTACATCGATCTCACCTGAAATTAGGGAGATTACTGCAAAATGAAAAGCAGCTTCTCAAAGCAGTAGTGTTAAGAGATATGGATTATATAGGGAGGAAAAAAATTAAAAACTTTTAATGATAGATGTTGGACAATGTGTAAAAGAGCTGATTAGCCTTGGGTTTGAATTGACCACACACAGAAAGGGTGAAACATTTACTGTATGAAGGAGATGTATTATACTTAAATTCTGATTATTCTGACATACTCTAAAAATATTTGTACACCATAAAGAACCTCGCTAATCATAAAGCCATGGCTGTCATGCCATACAATTGAACTAAACAGTGTCCTTAAACATGCCCAGTGTGGAAATGAACAGACACTTGACTTTTGGTATTCTGCAACCTAGGTGTGGAAATAATGTGTATCTACAAATATGGATCTGTGGTGAGTATATTTTCCCCTTCAAATACATTGTTTTATATCCCAGACTGGAAGCTGGGAAGTATTAAGTGCTTCAGCCTTTGTTACTGGGTTTTATAATTTTGTTTCAATACAAAGACACAGGCCTTGTGTGTCTGCAGAAACAGCTTCTTCCTGCAACAAAAAGAAACTAGATAGCAATGACAGGTGTTTCACATAACTATGTTTCACAGTTTTTCCCTGCTGCACAGGCAGTTTTCAGGCAGTCCTGGAAGAAAAAGGGTCTCCATTTGGCTTTGTTTCTACCTTAGAAGAGGAATGAAGGCTGGAGGGGATATTGGCAGGAGGAGGAGGACCTAACTTGTGAGATGGGTGATTCTCCACAAAAACATGTTTTGTTGGTAAAGATTTTGTTATGGAGTGAGAATTTGCTTAGAGATACTTGTGTTAGTGTGGAACGTTATGGAAGAACAGGCAAAGGGAACAAGAGAAGTATTATCATATTGCATGGCTACAGTTGAGGTACAGGAACACAGCATGGAAAGCAGGCAGGAAAAGGTGAAGGCAGAGGGCAGAAGCAGATGGGTGTGCTGCTCAGTAGAGAAATGGAGAAAGAACAGCTAAAGGTTAAAAACAAAAAAGATGTCATTTGACTGTGGTACTTTGTTGGAGGTTGCTGTGAATGGCAAAAGTTTTCTTGGATTCTGAAAGCAACCTGACAAAACCAGAATGATACCACTACCACTTCTGGCTCAGAAAGCTGGAGTCACAAGCCATTAGGAGCAGGAGGAGAATTCTGAGAAGTATCATTAAAGGCTTTTCCATTTTTACACTTTTCCCTGAGATATTTACTGTAGCCATGACACTGGGCAGATGAGTCTTTGTCTGGGCTATTTTTATATGAGGTGGTACTTTGCAGCAGCAAATATCAGAAATTTCCAGTTGTGAAGTCATTGCTCCTCTTGGCTAAATTTTATTTTAAAAAAATTTTTTGGTGACAAGACTCATGTTGACTGTAAAAAAAAACAACCTCAAACAAACTGTTCAGATCAGAGCAGCCTAAACTGGACTAGTCCAGGATCTCTCATAGGCCAAAGGGTGCAAATCTTAGCCCAGGAGGGGCTCCTGACAAGTTAAACTTCATGCACTGTGCTCTCCTATACCATTCTGAGAGTGAAAATCCCCACTTGCCTTTGCAATACACCCTGAGGAATGTATCTCAAATAAATTAAAAATCCCTGACCTTTCTCATTTTAGTCGATGTGTTTTGAGGCCCATCATCTCACCGTCCCGTCTATAAAGTGGCTTGGTCTCCTTCCATCTGATCTCAGCAGGTTAGTTATTCCCCAAAGAAACAGAAGTATTCTGGTTCAAAGGTAAGAAACGCAATCTGACTGCACAAAAATCCATTATTCTTTTCATGCCTTATTTTGGCTTAAAGACATCAGTTTGAAAAATAGGTTTTTAAGTGTGTAACAAAACCTGAGAACTTTATTTTCTTTTCAGATTAAACATAAGCAAAGATGTCTTGATTCCATTTACAAAGCAAGATCAAAATAAGTTAGCAAGTATACAGAAGAGACCTTACATTGCCTGTCAGCCACTGTGGAAGAAAGAAGTGTGTACAAACCTGCTGTTTCCTATTTCTTACTCCCCAAAGTGTAAATCCTAAGTCTGACAAGCCCTTGGTACAGCAGAACCAGGAAGGTTTTGCAGCCCTTAAAGAAGGCAAGATTGAGAAAGCCCATGCCCTGGGCTGTGTCTCTCAACCAGTGGGTCTCACGGCAGCATTTTAAGCTTTCCTGCCACAACTGCTTAAAGCAGTTACTTAGTACTAGTCCTCTAATCTTGCCTGTAACTTCTGAAGTATAAATAATTCAGGCAGAGATTGTGTGAAATGGTTAGAATGGAAGGAAAGGTGTTGTGTGTCTTCACCTTCCTGTTGATACTCACAAATTGTTGTGTCACTGTGAGGTGCACACTGGAGAACACGTGGACACACAGTGAGTAATGACCAACCTCAGCTCAGTGACAGGGACTTTGCAGGGACCATTTCCAGTCATACTGTCTTTACAGTGCTATGTGCACATCCACTGAGTGTAATTCTTCCTTAAATTCTTGCCTAATCCTGGATCAGGCTGTTTCAGCATCACACATTAATTTTTTTTCCTTTTTTCCTTTTATTTTTTTTTAGCTGGAGATTATGGCAGCTTCAAAACTGAAGGCTGAAATTCAAGCTTTAACTTCTCTCTCACAAGATTATCTTTCCAGAGTCTATTTACCAAACAAGCTGCAGTTTGGTGGATGGCTATGAATAACTGCTTTACAAATTGAATGTTTTTCTAGATATTAATTTATTTTGTTGACTGGCCTTAGGAAAAAAACCCACTGCAGAGACAGAGGATTCTGTCAGCATCTTGTTAAGTTTCTTTATCATTATATCTAGATAATAACTTTCTCATTTTCTTCTTTCAAATCATAAGAGAAATGATGATTTTTTGCAGTATACTGCTGCTTCCATACTGTTTTTTCTGTAGTTAAACAATGACAAATGCAATGGCACCCAGAGAAAAGATAATGGAATATTTTCTTTCTGGCTAGAAAAAATTTTAAGTTCAGAAATGTATCCAGGAATTGCTTTGCCTCCTGTCTTAAAGCACAATATAAAGCTTTTTATTTTTGAAGGGAGTTGAAGACTTTATTTATAATTTATTGTATGTGCCTCCTGTTGGGTATTATTTCAAGTACAGCACTGTGGAGTTTTGTTGTTCACTGTAATTTCAGACCAAAATTCAGAGATAATTATTACTGCATATCTCAAGCAGCTATAAATGTTCCAGCAACCAAATTATTACTTCTCTTCAATGAATAAGCAAGAAAGCAGATGGTACTGATTAAGAATTTAATAAACAATTCTGTTAACAATGCACATCATAACAGACTCCCTTGTTCATTTTATTCTGTAGTTGGCTCAAAAACAGTAAAAAGGAGCAGAAAACTGTGGTGACAAAAGGGCACAATCATTTTTTTGTGAGGCAGCCAGACTGACTTCATAGAAAATACTTCCAAAACTGATCCACACAGTCATCAGTTTGGATCTTACAATATTTTCAGATTTACCAAGTTAGGGTTTTTAGCTGCTGTTCCACCAGTATTAAATTCGAATTTTAGTTCCTTTTTATTTCCTGCACAGTGGCAGCATCACAGCTGATGGTAGTGGCTGGTGTGCAGGGCAGGAGCTGTGCTGGGTCCGGCCCGGAGGAACGCGGGGGATCGGGAGAGATCAGGAGCCGTCGGGAGCGATCGGGGCAGGGCAAGAGGGATCAGGAGAGAGCAGGAGTGGTCAGGGCAGAGCCGGGGGCATCAGGAGTGATCAGAGGGATCGGGAGCGATCGGGGCGGGGCAGGAGGGATCAGAGGGATCCCAGGGATCAGAGGGATCGGGAGCGATCGGGGCGGGGCAGGAGGGATCAGAGGGATCCCAGGGATCAAAGGGATCGGGAGCGATCGGGG
>VXBA01004031.1:403082-421506 GCA_013399895.1 Serilophus lunatus
GGGGTCGGGCTTCTCGGGGCACGGCGGGGCCGGCTCTGGACAGGGCACGGCCCTGAGGGACCGGGGGGGGCGCGCGGGAGGTGCCAGGGGAGCAGCAGCATTAGCAACGCAAAGTGTCCTGTTAATTAGTTAATTAATTAGATACCACGAGTGTGGGTGTCTGCCAGGGCCGTGCCGGCGCAGGGGCTGTGGGGAGGCGGCCCAGGTGTGCTCGGGGGCCTCACTCGGCCTTTTCCTCGTTGTCAGCGCAAGGATGAGTCTCTTCGGATCCACGTCGGGGTTCGGCACCGGCGGCACCAGCATGTTCGGCAGCACGACGGCCGATAATCACAACCCCATGAAGGTACGGGCATCACCCCCGGGATAATGCTGGGTGTTCCCAAACCTGCAGCAACACCTGATCCTTCCGCAGGAGCAGCGAGATTTCACGATGTTGTTGTGTCTCCTGTTCTCTGCAGGATATTGAAGTGACCTCTCCACCTGATGACAGCATATCTTGTTTAGCGTTCAGTCCTCCGACGCTCCCGGGGAATTTCCTCATTGCAGGGTCGTGGGCCAATGATGTAAGTACGGCCAGAGACCACAGTGGGAGCATTGGTGCCTACACTGCAAAGTGGGATCCTAAAAACCTGTGCCAGGGCACTTAACTTGTTAAAGAACTGCAAAATTCATGGTACTGAGGTACTAAGTTTGACATAGCTGGTAAATCACCCAGTGTACAGTGTAGTCTCAAAAAGATTAAGTTGTTGATTAAATTATCATGTGATCTTGTTGAGGATTTTTTTGGATAGAAGGGTGATACCCCAGCTGGCCCAGATGGACGTGGGCACGTCTTTTAACTGCTGTGTTTGATCAGCTTCTGCCCAGCTGAAGGTTAAAGGCTCTGCAGGAGCTTGTGGTGAGCTGTATCATGCTCATAAGGTACTTGTGAGGTGGAGGTGTGGGGTTGAGTTGTGGCCATGCAGGTGAAAAGGAATATAATCAAGAAAATAAGGTTTCACCAGTTCTGAAAAAAAAACCCAAGCCTTTGCTTATAATGACACTTTTTGTTGGATAAAGCAAGGCAAGGATCTTCAGTAAAGTTCAGGTTAGTATGTTATTCCTGCATTTGCTTCTGCTGTTCCAGGTTCGCTGCTGGGAAGTTCAGGACAACGGACAGACAATTCCAAAGGCTCAGCAGATGCACACAGGGCCTGTCCTAGATGCCTGCTGGAGTGATGTATGTTCCTATTTCAGAACAAATACACAATTTTTACCCATCCCCCAAAGAAATTGGCCTGTGGTTTCCAGGCAGATGAGTGCAGCCAGTTGTTGTTGTATAGAATTAAATTGCTGTGAATGTGAGCTAAGTCTGCCCTAATGGGATAGACTGGCATGGGCTTAAGAAGGTTGGGAGTGAGTTAAGAGTGTATTTAAAGCTAGGTAAAACCTGGCACCATTTGCTCTTTTATGACATCCAGTCTTTAATAAATTTCCACTTTTATGTTTCTTATTGGTTTTGGAATTTCTGAATATGTTACATTGATGTAACTACTGCTAGAAGAGACTTGGCAGTTTTCTGATAGATCCTGCATGATAGATCCAGTTTATCTCTTGGTCTTATTCTTGCTTCTTTAGGATGGGAGCAAAGTATTTACTGCTTCCTGTGATAAAACTGCCAAAATGTGGGATCTCAACAGTAATCAAGCAATCCAGATTGCACAAGTAAGTAAGCAAGCAAGCCCCAAACTATTAGGTGTTCTTTTTCATTTTTTATTTTTATATTTTTGAGATAGTAAAGTGCACCTGAGTAGGTGATCAAAGTAATCTAGATAACCTGTGCACCTGTTTTACTTAGAAGAGCTCTTTCCATTGCTGCAGTGATCTCAGTAATTCACCCTGATGCATTAAGAATTAAGAAATCATTGAATTCACTTAAGTAAAATTCCTGCTATTCATAATTTACATTTCTGCTGTGACCACCTTCCTGTGTAGGGTGACTTGGTTGTTCTTTGTGTAGGAACCTTTTTATTTACATGAGTGATTTCACAGCAGTGAACACAGTAAGGTCAACCTTTATTCTGAGTGCTGAGACTAAAATCATGAATCACTTTTCTTGAATGGATAGAAAGTGTAAATACATTAAAAAATACAAGGAGCATAAACAAGAAATGTGGGCTGTTGTCTTAATAATTGTATGTTTGTCCTTTTTTTTTCAGCATGATGCTCCTGTGAAGACTATCCATTGGATTAAAGCACCAAATTATAGCTGTGTGATGACAGGAAGCTGGGATAAAACTTTGAAGGTAAGATTTTTTTAACAAATGAACACAAAAGGTGCTGCTAATCTGTGTATAAAATATTCATGTGAGATAAAGATATTAAATGCTAATAGTGGAATAGCCTCACTTCAGAGTTGCACTATTCTGACTGTAAACAAGGATGAAACAGCTTGTTGGTTTTATTCTCTTTACTAAAGTAATTTAAACAGTGTATCCTCAGCTCCCAGTGTAAGTTTGTTCATTTCTTTGTTCCCATCAGTTCTGGGATACCCGTTCACCCACACCCATGATGACACTGCAGCTCCCTGAGAGATGTTACTGTGCAGATGTGGTAAGCCAGGATATGCAGTACACTGGTGTCAGCTGGGTAACTGGGAGTGGGAATCAACTGGCAGCTTTTGGGGATTCTGTGGGGTGGTACTGAATATTGTTAGTGTTTGATCCCTGTGTGGGATCAGTAGTAGAACTTAATCTGATCAGGCTCTGGAAAGGAGGGATTTTCATCATACAAAGCACACTTGGTGTCCTTTTAACATCACAGAACTAAATCAGCACTGGGACTGACCTGCAGTGAGTTCTGGATGCTTTTTTATGCCACTATTGCACTTCACATTCGAAGGGCCAGCTAACAATGGAAGATTTTTGCTATATGTGATTTCTCAATGGCAAGGGAAAACTGACTTGTTGTGTTTGAAGATATACCTACAGATAAACTTTGTTCTTTCTTGTCTTCCCATTTCCCACCCTCTAATTCCTTTAAGTTCAGTAGGGTTTTCTGTGAAATAATGGAATTCTCTGCCATGTAATTAACACAAGTGTCTCATTCCATCCTGTTTTACAACTATCCAGGTTCACCCTATGGCAGCTGTGGCCACTGCAGAGAGGGGGCTGATAGTTTATCAGTTAGAGAACCAGCCTTCTGAATTTAGAAGAATAGAATCTCCTCTTAAACACCAGGTAAATGATAATATTTATTATGAGTGTGTTTATACAGATTGTTGACATTCTGAGCTTGATATTTTTTGGTAAAAACATGCATTATTTCAAAGCCATATCTTCTCATGGCACATAACCTGGTTTGCCACTGATCTATTGCTGATCTTCATAGGATTTAGAAATGTAAATACTGTGGCCCAAATTCCTCAATAGAATTTGACTTTGTCTGTGGTTTTGCTTTACTCTGCATTGATGTCTGTGATGATTTGTGCCCCTGTGGAAAAGAAGTTTGTGCCTAAAAGATCTTGGTATCTTTTTTAAATTCAGCATCGCTGTGTTGCTATTTTTAAAGACAAAGTGAACAAACCAACTGGCTTTGCCCTTGGAAGCATTGAAGGAAGAGTAGCTATTCATTATATCAACCCCCCAAATCCGTAAGTAGCATTTCATAAAACATCCTGAATTGCTCAGCTCACACTAATTAATCTAAAAAAATTTTTTTTAATTACTTTTTGATTTCCTTCCCAGTGCAAAAGACAATTTCACTTTTAAATGTCATCGCTCCAATGGAACAAACACATCAGCACCTCAGGACATCTATGCTGTGAGTGTTGAACATGTACCACTGTATCATGTGTACAGGGCAGCTTACACTCAGAATGTAGAGTTGAATCTGAATTGTTTGTTCTCCTTGACCTTTTATCTTGCCTAAAATTATCTTAGATACATGTTTAAAGACCTGTTATCATTTAAGAGGAAAGACAAATTTTCACACTTCCCATAAAACAAGCACCAGCTCAGCCTTTCATTCCATCCTCTTGTCAACGAGAGGACACTTGTTAATTTTGCAGATATTGGAAAATAATACACTAGTTGAGTAGTGCCATTATGCATTGAGTTTTTAGGTACTACAAGAAATGGTCATGCTTTTCTTGTTCCTTTGGTGACCTTTGGTGGTTGTTTTTTTCCTCCAAAAATATACCTGAAAACACTTAAAATTAAAACCTATATCTATTTGATTTCCCCCCCCCCCCATGTATTTCCTCTTTTTGGCTTTAGCACAGCTGCTGTGAGTGTTCCCTGTTCATGCCTGTGGTGTTTTACACGGTATTTTTTGTGGTTCTGCAGGTGAATGGGATAGCATTTCACCCTGTCCATGGTACTCTTGCAACAGTGGGATCTGATGGTAGATTCAGCTTTTGGGATAAAGATGCACGGACGAAGCTAAAAACCTCAGAACAGCTTGACCAGCCCATATCTGCCTGTTGCTTCAACCATAATGGCAATATATTTGCATATGCTTCCAGTTATGATTGGTCAAAGGTAAGGAGGGTTTGGACTCATATTGATACTTGCAGTTGACACCTGAGCCTGTCTTTCTCATGTGAGGTTTTCACTGTTCTTTAGAAGCTGAGCCTTTCTAAGAAAAGTTAGAATGGTCATTTTGGATGTCAGGTGAAGTTTAACACTTGAAGCTTTGCATTCTTAGGGTTTTAGCTTCAGTTGGACAGGATTACTGATTACAGGAGTACTGAACAATGCTGTCTTGCAGATGTGGATGAACAAAAAGTAAATTCCATGATTCACGAGTTACTGTGGTTGCCCGCACACATTCTGCTGTGGGCAGAGTCCTGGGGCAGTGTGGCACCATGTCAGGTTCCCACAGATCTTTTTGAAGAAATTTTTTGTAGAATATTTGGATCTGCACTTGGGGAACAGATAGTTTTTGCAGTTTCCTGTAGGACTTGGGCTTCACTTTGAAAAATTGTGGCCTTGTGTCATCTGAAAGATTAAAAATACCAAGTGAAGTTGGGTGGCCAGTAAAGGCTTAGTCTTTTCTCTGCCTAGAATTGACATTTTAAAACAATAATATTGAGCTCTTAGGCTACACTTGTAAAGTAGAACTTAGAAATAGGTGGTTAGTTTTTTAATACCTTAAAAATGGATAAACATTCCTTAAGTATTACTTTATATACACAATTCTTATAATTGTTTGTTAGAGTAAGCTGTTTCTAATCCACCAGTGTGGTCCCTTATCTGGTCTTAAAGGCTTTAAGATTAAATCTTAATAAACCAAACTAATGGAATATTCATATTCTTACATTTTAAGGTAATACTGATATTTCTTCTTTTAAGAGAGTAAATACAGATTATTTTTCTCTTTAGGGTCATGAATTTTATAATCCACAAAAGAAAAACTACATTTTTCTGCGAAATGCAGCAGAAGAGCTGAAGCCCAGGAATAAGAAATAGAGCCTGACTTGTGCTACTCAACTTGTTCTGCTGTTCCTGCCTCTGCTCTCCTGCCATCTGTGCCCTACTGCACCATAGTTCAGTCGACTTGGGATCACAAACATTTAGCAGGAACTGTAAAAATGACATTAAGTGTAGTCTGACTCTCTGGAGAACGTTTTTCAAATTAGATACTCTGATGTGTATAAGAGAAGAGGGGCTCATATTGATACGACTTAACCACTCTGTTCCACAGCAATAATGAAATTGCAGCAAAATCAACATCTGGGGCTCATATTCCTGCTTTGAAGTGCAACCATTTGTATCTATGGATTTATTTTGTTAGTACTACATTAAAATTTGTTAATTATAATAGTGCTGCAGAAGTTGTATAAATACTGTATTTTTTGTAAGTACTTGAAGAATGACCAGTAATTCTTCTCAAAGGAGGCTTGTTTTTTCTTATTAATAATTCAGGGGTTCTTTCATTGCTTTCTGGTTTTTGAAATGGAAGCATTGTCTGCTGTGTGCCAGGAAGAAATGCCTTGCAAGTTGTTTCCCCCTCCTTTTTTAGATGACTAGAAAGGTATGTAAGGGGCCAACAGCAGTGACAGGAATTCAAGACAGAAGATGGGCCCAGTGCAAATTGTACTTTTTTTTTTCTAATGCTCCAGCAATGATCACAAACTTTGAGCCACTCAAGCTCATTCTAGTTCAAAGGAGAAGTTGCCAGTGGTGCCAACTCCTAAAATGTTGAGTGACACAGTTCAGGAACGTGAACAAACCTTTAAAGGTTTTATTCATGACCAAAGCCATGTGTGCACAATTCTTATGACTAACCTGCTTTGAGACTGACACCTTATAGTGTTAAATGTTGGTTCTTCTCTGCCTCTCTTAACATGGTTTTGTCCTGTAACAGGGTGTTGAGACTGGAAAAGAAGACTCATTTTTGTATTAACTAGAAAGTAATGCTGGGCAGCTTCATCCTGATGAAAATGCTGTGAAACAAAACACGTGGGTCTCTTTCTGACTTGAATCTACCACTGTTTACTTTTATCTAGTCAGTTGTATACAAGCCAAAGTTTTCTTTCTAGAAGTAAATGCTCATTATTCCTGTCTAACTATTGTTTATTTGATAATGACTGAATAAAAAGGGGAGTGGGGGGCGCATGTATAGGAATACATGTCATATTGTACAAATCCTCTGTAAAACTGTTGTTTTAATGCTTATGGTTATGGATTCATGCTGCATTTCAAATAAAATTTGTACTAAATGCTTTTTTACTGTAACAGAAGTTCTGAATATAACATGGGCAACGTGGTGTGTTCACTTCTAAAAGCAGCTGCTTGTCCTTTCACTGTAACTCAGAGACATTTTCTGAAAGTCAAGTCCTTTTCCTCCAGCTGCTTGAGCTGGGAAGTGAATGTGTTTTCCAATTGCTGTTTCACTGTGAATAATTCCTGTAGGTTTGTGTCAAAGGGGGGAAGAACAGGTGTGAAAGATCTTGTCTTTTGTGACTACGAATTAAGTTCCTTGGTATTTCAGTAACCAAACACCTGAAAATGTGTTTTCAGTGCAAATGAATCACACACTCTTCAAACTCTCCATCCTGCTGTCCTTTCACTTCAGACTCTCCCTGTACAGTGTTCATCAGGTTTTGTTGGGTGGGTATTTCTTGTTTGGTACAGAGGAAAGTCCATGGCACACACTTTGCTGTTGCTTTAGGATTATATTTTTGGGGATTTATTTCTCAAGATAGTTTGTGAGGGGGTTGTCCTGCTCCCTCTGTGTTTTACATGGTTTTAGATTTTTACCTTCATGGACTATTTTTTATTTTTCAAGATAGGTAAGAGCTCCCAGCACTTCCATCAGTAGCTGGTCATTTGCTCAAACATTTTTTGTTGATTTTTTTTTTCCCAAGGTTGTGATTGTTATGCAGCAATTTTAAGTTGTTAGCACATTTTTCCAGACTTCCCAGTCAAGTGAATGCCACCAAACAACAGCAGGCTCAAGATTCAGTAGATGTGATCCTTGATGTGTGCAGAACTCCCACTGGTGCAAACAGGGAAGAATGGAATGTGTCTGTTTCTTATTTTAAAAAATACCTTTTTTAGTTTAAAATCAATGTGAATAAGTGAGAGAAAACAGATTTACTCCAGCAGATACTTTTCTAGGGGATCCCATGGAGTTGCACCTACTTAAGTGGACACTGGTAAGTCTTGTTTTATAGTAAGTTATGTGTTAATATGTTGAGTACTTAATTCTCCTTCTGGACTCAATTTCTTTGTCGGAGAGGCTTCAGAATTATTTAGTCATCACTTGCTACTTGTTCAGACTAATTTTAGAAAGACATACTTTCCATTAGGTTGCTGTGCATATTAGATATGTTCAAGTGGGAGGAGAGAGTCAAGCTTTGAACTGATTTGTTTTCCATTACCCAAGTTAAGAGAACAGTTTACTCCTCCCTGGAATTATTGTGAGGTTCTGTTGTAAAGTACACACAGCTGTATCCCTTCAAGCATCAAACACAAGAGCTTATTCACACAATAATAAGTGTTAGTGCATTTCTGGAAGTGTATTAACTTGCTATTCTATGGCAGTTACCTGTCCAAAAAAACTGAGTGAAGAATGTATTATTCTGTGTCCCTAAAAATAAAATAGCTAACCACAGGAATGCTAGATTTCAAAAAACTGAAGTAGTTATTTTATAAGTTTACTGTCAAAGTTTGTGTTTTATTGCAGGAAAATAATCTTTGCCATAAAGAGCAACTCAGTGAAGCCCCCCCAGAATGGGAATATTTTACAATATTTTCAGATGAGTTTCATCCTGCTACTCTCATGTGTCAGTGCTTTGCATGTTGGTTTAATGAAGTGTATTTTGGAAAACTCAGCAATTGACAGTTTGCTAAAGCTTTCACAAATGAAACCAGGCATGTTTGCACAATGGCAGGCAGGCAGAATGTCTTAATTTAGCAGCTGTCAGAGGAAAGGCAATACTGAGTTGGTGGTTACTCCAGCTTAGCACCTCGGCCAGGAAACAGGTCAGTTTGAGCTGCTCTCCAGAGAGGTGTGGATTTGAGATTGAGGTGGGATTAGGTGTTTGTGGGACATTTCAATAAAAATATCACTTAGACATGGTTCAATTTAATTAGGAAGAATTGCTGTTTGCAGATGTGGTGTTTGGGCAATTGCCCAGGATGACAAATTGTGTCAAACCATTATCACAAGGCTCACACTTATCTGGCCTTTGAAATGATAGAAACCACTTGTTTCTCATTTGCTTTTCCTGCTGTTGTTTGTAGAGGGTGATCCATGGCAAAGGGAAATACTGTTAGTTTTTATGTCTCCAGATTGGCTAACAAAGTGTCATTTGCATTCTGGGGTAAAACTTAACTTCTTTCAAAAGTCTTGGATGGGGACTCACTGTGTAAAACACTTCCCCCAGGTTGTTCAGCTTTACCTGCCAGGAGAGAATTGTCTGGTGCTGCACGACACAATGACTGGAGCAAATTCAGAACAGAAACGATTCCCTAAGAACTCTACACCAGCAGCTGCAGAATGCACAAAATGCTCCAATTTAAAGCGGTTGCTGCAAGTCTGCTGTGGAGCCAGACGATGGCAGTGCTGATGGCTCCTGAGGAAAGCTTCTGCTTCACGGGCTTTGGTGTCCGGCCCAGAAACAATGTACAGTCATTTGGAATGTCTCATTATCCCAAAATACTCAGAGAACGGAAGAAGATGGAAAGAATCTCTACTTGTGAGTTTTACAGTTTACCTGGTACCCACCCAGAAATGTGAACAAACTACGAGGTGCTCTCTTAGCTGCTCAGAGAGACATCTGACCAAGCAGGTCATCTATTTGTTCCTCTGCCCTCACTATCAGGCCCTGAAGGTCCCGTGAACCAAGTCAACCAAACATATTTCTCCTTCTCCCCCCTGCTGGCCTCAAGATTCCTGGGCTCCAGGCCGTTCACTCCCTTCCCTGCTGGCCTTGAAGGTCCCAGGCACGTGGCCAGCCCGGTGCTGTTAATGATCCCATCACAGAACAGGGAGGTGTAAGAGCACCCAGAGCACTGTCTATAAAATTACAGAGTTAGAAATCCTAAGAGGGGAATTTGGACAGAAACTACTGCTGGGCAGTGAGACCTGTGACCCCCTTCCATGGCCAGGATGCCTCCTCTGTCCTTTGTTTCCTCAGGATTGAATGAGTGACTCATATTTTATGATATCCTCTAGTCTTATGATTGTTGTATTGATATAGCAAACCATGTACTAAGATCCTCTGATTTGCAGAGGGTCCCAGTTAAAAAATTTATAATACAACTTATAATTTCTTATGCTTCTTATAGATTGTACTGTATTGATTCTTGCAGCAATTCTGTGCCATAATAATCATAATTCTGTGCTATGGTAATTGTAATATCCTGTTCAAGAAAGCTTTAACTACAATTTAGTGTTATCTTCATTCTAACAAACCTAGTGTCAAGTGTAACAGGCATAATTTTAAAGAAAAAAATCCAGTAATATCTGCACTGACACAATGTTGAGTTGGAGTTGGTAGAATTGTGTATTTCATT
This sequence comes from Serilophus lunatus, assembly GCA_013399895.1. Taxonomy (NCBI): domain Eukaryota; kingdom Metazoa; phylum Chordata; class Aves; order Passeriformes; family Eurylaimidae; genus Serilophus; species Serilophus lunatus. The sequence goes on from VXBA01004031.1 coordinate 413,090, forward strand.
CTGCAGCTCATGTTCAAACACCTGAAAACCATCTCTTTGTATTTCCAGGTAAGCTTATGTTTATACACAGGCAGTGCAGGGCCCTCAGCACCAGGACAGCCATTTCACATGTGGGAACTGGTGCTGCTCTTCCTTGCCAGGCCAGAACAAATGGAGCAGCATCAGCTGGCTGGCTGTGATGGCTTCAGCAGACAGATACTGGGGCTGCCATTGTGCAGCATGTTCTGTGTACACATGGAGCAGCCTGTGTTCCCATGAGTGTACAGGCACCCCAGGACATCAGCTACAAGTGCTGTGAGTGGCAGGGACCTGTGTGCACAGCCCCAGGTAGGTCCCATTTGGAGGTGAGCACAGCATCGGGTCAGGCTGGTACCTGTGCCAGCTTCATCTCACTCGAAACAAACGTTCATATGTGGTGCCATTTCACATTAACACCGTTCACCTGCTTCTGAAATGAGGGTGGCACTTCCTTAAAAGTAATTCACACTGTTCAGAACTTGGTTGTGAGGTAACACGAGACTGAGGCAGCACCACAAAGGGGACCATGTGCCTTGGGAACGCTTGCGCATTGCCGAGCAATTCCAAATGTTTGTGTTGCATCAGTTCTGCAAATGCTTTTTGTTACAGTGCATAAAAGATACAATACCTGCCAACATTAGCTTTGTAAAGAGAGACCGTTTTCTTCTGTTGACTAATTATCCAGTGAGTATATTCGGTCTGAAGAGACAGTTCAATAATTTAGCAGGCATGTGCCAGGTAATATAGGAGCTTTTGTCTTACGAGTGGCATAGATCTTCAACCCTGTGTAACTCTATCTCTGGCTTTATGTATTCAAGGAAGTCTTTGGTATAGCTCCTGTATCAAGTGCCTCTGAAAAGCAGGCCTAGATAAAAGATTAAGGTAATACTTTAACTGTGCATAGGGAAAGTTTACCCTTTACTGCCCAGTGTATCATTTGTAGGCAATAATTGCTTTATGAGGTGTGGATATGATGAGATCCAAGTATAACTTTGTTTTGGCAACTCAAAAATGCTGAAAACTCCATGTTAAATACCCAGATCAGCTATCTCTCCTTGATTTTGTAGTAAGAAATGCTTTGTAGTTTGATACAGAATGCTTTCTGTCATTAATGTTTCTTAAAGACAGATTATTGGTTTTCTGGATTGGATAAGGGGAGTGATAATGTTTAATTTCCTCCAAAGGCTATGAAGCAAAACTCCAGTGATTTTCCTCAGCCCCTCTCACTTACCCACAGTTGTGCTATGTCCCACAAAGGTGTAAGTTCAAATGTCCTTTTCCGACCCACTGCCAACTGCTTGTCTAAAATGTAACTAACTACTAATCTACAACAAAGGGAGATAAGTTTTGTTTAGAATAGGCCATGATTATTGTACTCAGCGAAGTGCACAGATAATGCAGTACCTCAATCTATTCTCAAACAACTAAAACTAGGATTCAGATACAATTTTTACAATCTTTTTTCTTTGGAAGGAGAGCTGCCTGTCATGCCTCTGCTGTAACAGGGTGGGATTTATAGGGACTCAGGTATCACTTACTGACAGGTAATTGCTTTCTGCAGATACCTGATTCTTTTCCTTGGAGATCTCCTTTTTTATGTAATATTCATCCTTGGTTTGTAGCAGCAGGGTTGCAGACAGTAGTTGGTTATTTAAACATTAGTGTTTAATTTATGGAATGGTATCTATGTAAAGAACAACTTTTACATCGGTGGAACATTGTCAGTTTTCAAACATGGGCATGTAGCATTTCAGAAACACATCCACAGGACTGAAACAGCTTTTCACAAAATCACAGAAAGATGGGAGATGTCTATTTAAAGAGAACAGCTTAGCAAAACCTTTTTCATTGAACCCTTCTCCTATGGAGCTTTTGTTCAGCCATAGGCTGCGTGATGCAGTTGGGGTCATCCTGTAATGCTGACCTGTCTTTCACAATGGCTGAGATCATCCAGTTCATCATCTGAGCACCTTTCTTTGGTCCTGCCAACGGCAGTAGAGAGATGATAGAGGGAATGATTGGACCATCCAAAGGGAAACATTCACCAATAATAACCTACTTGCTTCTACCTTGCTCTTAATAAGCCTCCTTAACATGGACACAGCTGCCCTTCTGGTCAGGAAACAGAAGAGTTCTTTTTTTCTTCTTGTAAGCTGATGAAAATGTCCTTTGAGGTAGGGCTGGCCTGGCCACCCCCAGCCTGGCAAAAGGAAAACCATACTCCAAGAAACAGGATGGATTTCCTGGTTTTGTACTGATCCACATGCTTCATTCATGAGCTTGCCTTCAAAACTACAGATCAGTGGATTTGTCAGCCTTTGTGCCCTCCTGAGAATGCATGTAATACATGCCCTCTTTAATGTCTTACACTCTTCTCTAAGTGCTTATGCACTAACTAAAAGCATGATGTAGTTGGGAACTGGTCTGTGCCATTTAGCAGGAAATGGGCTGCCTTTGTCTCACTTGCCATGTTGAGCTGATGTCATTGCCTGTTGCAATGTTGGGGACATGGTGTCTCTGGCAGCTGCCTGTTGAGCTGTTGATGATTTTCCTCATCAGCAATGACTGCAGTGTTCCAGCTGATGGGATGTGGGTGTTGGACCATTGGGAACTGGGGGGCATTGCCCATGTGAGCTTTGATCTTTGCAGTCTGTGATTGTGCTGCACTTCTGTGGCACCATCACATCTATTAATTTTTTTTTTTTAAAAAAAGCCCATTTGGGGCTTTTTGAGATCATGTGGAAGCTGGAATCATTCAGATTTCAGCCCAGGTAACTGTTTCAATTTTAAATACCTTTCCAAGCTCCATGGATATAGTTTCTGTATCCAGTGCTAACATGTTGGTTTGTTGTCTTGACATTTTAATTGTGTTCATATCCTGTTCAGAGTCACTACAACGAATCTTTGCTGCCCTGTGTTTGAATAGAGTAGACATGGTAACTAGAAGGCTTTAACAGTTTTTAATGGAACCTTTAAAGGAAGTTAATTATATATCATGCCAATAATTTTGTGTGTGTGTGCATGGTATTCTGCACTTGGCCAGTTCATAGTGGGCATTAAATACCTTCTAAAAGTATCACAATTGGAAGGGTGATATCAGAGGTGAAGGATTATTTATCTCACTGGATGTGACGTGTCAGAAGAGTCTTTATTAGTAAGGTCTAAAATACAGTAACCTGGAGAAAAGGACCTTTAGGTTAAGAAGTGAGACCTGGGAGTGCTCACCTGTGGGAAGTTGGACAAAAAGGGTCTGGCTGAGGTCTGACCCAATGCTGTCAATGTGCTCCAGGTCTGGAGTCACTTTTCTTTGCTGTTAGGAGTGTCTTTTATGTCCCCACAACTGTGTTGTACATCCCAGAGCTGAGACATCTTGCTTAATGTCCTTCCATGTCCTGACTATTCCCTGTCTGGAGTGGGTGGACAGTTCCTGCTCAGTTTGTACTACCAGTGTCACGTGCACTCCCATGAAAAGGTCATGGGATGTGGCCCTGGCAGAGATTGTTAGAAGCCTTCAGGCATTTTCTTTTTTTAAATCAGAAAATACCACTTAGTTTTGTCATAACAGCTCCACAAATATTTAGGAAAAAAAAATAAATTATTAATATTGTTTCATAAGGCCTGAAATTTTCTGCTTCCTTTAAGGAACATGAAATGATTTCTTGCTCATTTTAAAATGTAGTTTTATGATTTTAGAAATGCTAACAAAAGTATGAAGTTACAATTAATATTTCCCCAAAGTACAACATAAAGTTGAAATAGCGAAAATATTTGTTTAACTATTTTGAGATGTAAGTTTTGCAGTTTGACTCAAGTGGAATGTTTTTTACTAAAAAAACCTTTCTAAGGAAGGAAAACCCTTCTGGTAATTAAATCCCAGCCTGAGAGAGATGGGACAATATTTCCATTAAATAGAGGCAGATTTTCTGTGCCAGAATTCAGGAAAGGAACAGTATCTTTACTGGGGTTTGTGTTTAGTAGATATTGACTGGTAGTTTTTTCTCTTTATCTTTCCTTCCCTTCTCCCTATGCCCTGTTTTTGGGGATACCTATTCTGGAAGAGACTCTTCCTACACGGAATAACCAAAGGCACGCTTGAAGAAATGGGCAGTATGTTGGCCTACATATTTAATGTTCTTCTGACATCAACCAGTGTTGTTATAGCAGGAAAATATTTGCTGTATCTCTATCTTACATCTTCTGTTCCCCTTTGCTTACTGTCAGTGGAGGAGTTGTGGTAGAAAATCTGGATAGAAACTTCTGTCCCTGAAACCAACATGAGTTGTTTGCTTTGTCCTCTTCCTTTTCTGTTTCTAAGCCTTTGTCATCCCTTTGCTGCCTTCTGCAAAGTAAAGAAGAAACTGAGTTCAGCTAGTGAAGGGTTTCCTGGATTTGTTGCATAATTTAGTTGCAATGTGAAGAACTGCACTTTTCATGAGTTATTCACTAACAGGCCAAAGAACATCATCCCCACGGTCGCAGGAAAGGCAAGGGTTACTATTGCTCCAGGCCAAGGCATTACAATACTGATGATGACAAAACTATCAGGCATAGATGCCAACAATGCCAGCAAACAAGCCACCATCCTAATCAAGGGCAGTATTTTCATTGCTCAGAAAGCCAGCCCAGCTCCCTGCTGTCAGACTGTGACAATCCCCAGCTGGCAGCCCAGGCAGTGTCATTCCAGCTCCCCAGCAGGCTCTGCCAAGCCTGGGTTAGAGTCTGTACATACACAACTCCCAGGACTTATACCTGGATAAACAGGGCATTGTAAATCAGAGAGGAGAAATTCCCCCAGAGCAATCAGGAGCAGTAAATGTAGGTTTGACCACTCAAGGTGGCTGCAGTGTGTGTTCCACCTTTCCTTGCTGACCTGGTCCTTCCTGGTCCTAAACAGATGGTTCACTCCTAACCTCTGACATGCACAACTGGCACAAGGGCATGTGGAAGGAAAAATGCTGAGCCATGCTGCTGTATCTGAGCTGTCTCCAGGAAACCCATAGGAAAGGGTGATGGTGGCAAAGAAGAAAAAGCACAAGTTCTTGTTGGCAATTACAGGTGTATGAGCAATGTGATGGCACAGCCCCTTAGTTTCATTGGCCATACTATGCCTTTATTTTAATCTAGACTTGCATCCAAGGCTTGCAGTGCAGCCTTGTCTTCCTGTGGCAAGATCCTCCAAGCAGTTAAGAGCTTTGCAATTTCTCCCCCGAGCCTCTCATTTTTCAGGAATTCTGTAGCTGTTACCATGATTCAGTTTGTGTTTTGTCGTGGCACAGACACACAACTTTAATTGTGCCAAGACACATTAAATGGGAGGGCAGAAAGAACTGGAGAAGTAGAACTAGACTTTTAATGACATTTCCTTTTGTCATAGTTTTTAAAAATACTCTTGTAGTCCAGCAGAGTGAAGTCAGGTGTCCCTTTTGTTGTTCTCTCAGTCCCAGAGTTACCAATGTCCATATCCATGTGGCATCTAATTATGTCCTTTTAATGCAGGTTATTTGCACAATAAACGAGATCCTTCTGTGCCCACTAGAGCTGATGATCTGATGGTGTGTAACTAATGTAGCCAGCAAAAAAGAAACAGGGTTGACTCAGTTTTGAAATATTTCAGAAAAGGAAATAATTCTATTGGAAGATTCCTACAGAAGCAGAGGCCTGTTCAGAAAGCAATCCTGATTGGAAACATCCTCTGCTCAACCATTTTGTTATGAGTGGCCCAAAGAAGGATAATTTTTATTTTTTAATTCTTGTTGCAGCAGCAGCTCCGGGCTAAGCAATGGTTATGGTGAGTTCAGGGCACCAAAGCAGAAAATCTGAGACAAAGGGCCCAGATTCAGAATTTCCTGCTATAACCTAAACCAAATGCCACTGAATGCAGCTTCCCTCAAGATCTCCCAGTGCTGCTCCTGTTCACAGCCTTGCTGGTGGCCAGCATCCAGACTGAGCATTAGTAAAACTAACAAACCAAGCAGTTCCCACAGTAGATCCCTCTCTCTCCAGTTAACTTATTTAACTGTGGAGCTTCGAAGGGGGGTGTTTCATCTGCTGTTGTTGCAAGAAGCAGTAAGTGGGTATCCATGGCAAAGCCAAAGGGCGCTGCCCTACAGCAATGAACTCTTGGCTGAGCAGTAGAAGCTGGAAAAGGTCAGAGCTCCACAGTAGCCCTGCTCCATTTTAAAAATAAAGCCCAGAAGTTTACTAAGAAATGAGGGAGGTTCTTCAATGGCTTCCAGATCAGACCTGGGATGTCTCAACCCAACTGTCCCAAAGGCAGCGGGGTGAGAAAGGGAAATGCCCAGACAAGTGTCCAAGGAGAGCACCCCAGAGCTTCCCTGCCAAGGGAGGGACAGGAATAGAAAGGACTTGGGGGCTTTGCAGAGGGCAAGGAATAGGGAACATTTTCCTTACTCCTCTTTCCTCATCTCTGACCTGTTCTTGTGCTCCACAAAGTATAACTTCCTGCTATAGTTTGTTTTTCTTTCTTCAGGCAGGGACTATTTCTACATGGTTCTGTGCCTGGATAGTCTGGCAGTGCCACCTTCTCATTTTCAGTGGAATCCAGGACACTTGGTTTGGTGATCTGCAGCTGCTCTATTCCACCCTCTTGGATAATGCTGCCAAAGTCCACCAGAAGGAGCCTTTGTGTATCAGTTTTGCATAAGCCTCAAGGAATATATTTACATGTAAGTAAAAAACCCAGTGAGTTCTCTTAGCTGTGTTGCATTACCATAAAATTAATCTTCCCAATCTGAATGAGAATAGGATGCTCAGGATTTGCAATACAAATCCTGTACGAATATGGATGGTTGTACACCTGTTGCAAAAGTTGACTTTTCTCCCAGCCTCCTCATTGACTGACCAGTGTAGTTTTATTTCTTTATAACTATAAAGGGCTAAATGCAGCCCTAAAAGAGCAAGTATCAGATATGTGTTCCCCTTGTTGCTTGCAGTCAGCTCTCAGACTTGTGCTAAGCAATATCCTGTATTCCTCAAGGCAGCTCCATACTTTGAGATATCCCTGTCTCTGCAGGAGCTGTCTTTGACCAGAGAACCTTGAAACATTCTCTTCTCAGGTACTCGTATTGTTGTAGTAAGAGCAGAAGGTGTCATCAAAGTGGCTCAGCCAAGCTCCTGCAGCTTTGATCTGATGGCTGGATTTAATCTGTTGGTACTTTAGGGAGGATGACTGCTTATCACAAGAATGAGGGGAAAGAAAATAAAAAATTTAATTAGCTCATATAGAGTGATCCTTACTTACTTTCTCTTCTTTTTCCCACTATGTTTGTGGTAACAGCTCATTAGACTCTGTGTTTGCAATAGCTGTACCATGAGACAGGAGATTTCATTTCCTGTCCTGCTTTCCAGGATGTGGCAGAAGTAATGCAGCCTCCCCCAGCCACACCAGTGGTACCAGGGGGTTTGTGCTGCTCAGTGAGTGCAGGTTTAGCCCAAACTTCTTTCTTTTTCTGTTCTGCCTCTAAGAGAACTCCTGTTCTTTCCTCTAGGGAAGAAGAGGAGCTGGGATCCCTCCTTTGAGAGATATGGGGCTCGTGTTTGAAGAGGGAAAAAGCATGTGCTGTTTTTCTCCCCCTGACCAGTGAAAGCATCAAGACCTGAGGTCACTTTTGAGAACCCTGCAAGCCTGGCCCTGCAGAGGAGCCGGAGTCTGTTTGGAGGATTTGAATCTTTGCCATCATTTGGAGCAGAATGAGGCTCTGTAAAAGGACAGTGACTGGATGCCAACTGGGCTGTCATTAGCTTGGGCGGCCCAGGAAGCAGCTGATGTGCAGTTTGCAGTGGAAGTCATGCAGACAGAAGGGCTGTGACTCAGTGGTGGAGAGGCCCCAGCCTCTGGCTGGAGTCTGACCCCAAAGGTGTATTCCAGGCGTGTTGGGATGCACCAGGGACAGCTGGTGCTGCACAGAACTCATCCCTGCAGGAAACACAAAGGCTCTGAGCATTCCCACGGGACCTTCCCTTTGCAGAAGGCTCTTAATGTTGGGTGCTGCTGGCCCAGCTCCATCTTTCTTTCCACAGTAATCAGTGAAAATATGTCCTAGACTTGAAGTCTGGTGCTTTAGGACTGAAAAGCTTAATGGCTTTCCTTGTTGGTTTGTTTTTTTTCACCTCTCTTTCATGAAGCATAGGGTGTTTAGAACTATGGAAGCGGTGCAAGAAAAATATTAATGAATAACTATGGAGTGCAGACATTAATGCATTCCTTTCTCTTGAAATAACTGGCTTTGCTCTGTGGGGTCTGTAAAAGAAAAATGTCTGCAGAGTCTGAACCTGCTGTATAGAAGCCAAAGTAGATAGTAATTTAGAACTTCACTGGCTTTTTTTTTTTTTTTTTTTTTTTTTTTTTTTTTATTTTGTAAAAAATTTTTTTTTCTTTA
>VXBA01004031.1:422972-471823 GCA_013399895.1 Serilophus lunatus
GTCCCGTCGCTGCTGCGGAGCGCGGGGGATTGTGCCCGGTGCGGACGGGAACGGGGACGGCTCGCCCGGGACAAAGGCCGGGCGGGGGGGCTCGGGAGGAGTTCCCCAGCGCTGCCCGAGGCTGTGCCGTTCGTTTCAGCATCTCCTCGCTCATCCCGCCGCTTTATGTCCCCCGCTCCCCGCATCCCGCCCGCAGCTCCCCAGAACTCCTCTGCTCTGGCGGCTTTGGGAAGAGCTCCGCCAGCTTCTTAGAAAAGGCACGGGGAGGAGGTGGAAGGGCAGGGGAGAACAGCTGGCACCAGCCCAGCGTGGGGACTGGGCGAGGGGGGAACCCGCTTTTCCATCCAGTCCCCAGCAGCCCTTCCCATCTTGCCATTCAGGCGAGGCTGCACGAAGGGAGTTCAGCTCCCGACTCAAGATAGAACAACAAATAAACTCCGCTTAGTGCCTGTTGCTGGAGTGTTTACAAAGCACTGTTGCTACAAACAAGGCTGTGCTTCATTCCAGGTGACCATGGCAGACAGAGCTGCTGCTGAGAGAGCGTGCAAAGACCCAAACCCCATCATTGACGGCAGGAAAGCAAATGTGAACCTGGCGTATTTGGGAGCAAAACCACGGAGTATTCAAACTGGTGAGGCATCCAGGAGATACCGTCTCTCTCTATTAGAATAACTTGTAAGACGAGGGAACAAGTTCCTCAAGCTGGATTCATCTGATGTGGTGCACACTTATCTGTCCCCCATAGTTCTGATTGTTGGCTGAGGACACAGTGCAGTCCAGTTTTCTCCCTTCTGTGTCTTCTTACTTGTACCTGTTACCCTGGTGTTATGCACCAAAATTCATGTAGCAGTTAAAGCTGTTTCCTTCCATGGCTAATCTGTGTGCCCGTTATCCTCTTCATTACGTGGGAATTAACAGTCAGATCCATTTCATCATTCCGCCCTTTGGTTTAATGAGCAGAGTGCCCAGTGTGTAAAATAAGGCTTTTTTTACCCCATTGTCTGTTTGATAACAGCACGTTCACACTGATCTTTCATCTGAATTCCCATCTGCTGCTCGTGCAGATCCCATGTTAAATTTAACTTGCTTCTAAATGGGGCTCTGAATTTGCTCACACGCACAGCGGATAAAATGCACATACGTGTGGTGTAATTGTGCCTGCAAGTCACAAGTTGAGTGGTACAATGGATGCCATTCATTAATAACTCCTTCTTCTGAACCTCTTTTTAGGTTTTACCATAGGTGTGCAGCAGTTACATCCAGCCTTCATTCAGAGACCCTTTGGGTAAGTGGAAATGTTTCTTAACGGTCTGTTTGAAATCAAATTCACGAATCAACTTCCTCGTTGTTTAAAATGTGTGAAAAAAAGCCTTGGCTGTCAAGAGTGGACAGTTTCAACAGCTGTTGTTAACGTTCAAGTACTTCATTTCTGGTGAAGATTTTGGGAGTTTTGTGCATTTGTCAGCTTTAATGTAATTCCCAAAGATCCTTCTTTATCCTCAGTAAATCTTAGTCATAATAAACCCAGTGCATTGCTCGCTGCTTTGCCAGCTTCAAGAATTCACAAGAATTCAAATAAATGGAAAATAGTTTCTCTATTATAGTACTTAAGGTGTCAAAACAATTAAGCAAATTCTGTTCTCCTGTTTCTCAAATAAGATCTTCTGCTCCCTCTGTGCCGTTTCCCACGTAATAACGCTTAGGATACAGTTTTATCCTCGAAAACAAATTGCATTGGAAACAAAGTCTGTTACTTAATGAAAGTAACATTAGGTCAAAAATTGATTTTGGACAGATGTTATACAAGGCTTGAATAGTCTGCAAAAGTGGGCTTTTGTCTGCTGTTTTCAATAGCTTATACCATCCCTACTCGGTTAGAAAAGTCCTCTTTTTATACATCTAATAGGATCTGGCAGCTGCTCGGCAAAAGACAAGTGTGCTTCACGAGAACAATAGTGACTGTCATACTGCCTTCATTTAACTGTTTAATGATTGATGCAGCTCTTTTTTTAGACCATTTCAGAAAGTGAATATTGATAGGGTTTTTTATTATTATTTTCTAAGAGCATTAAGAAAGTAAGTGCATTTTTTAAAGCTTTTGAGCACTTCTGTGTTGTGGTTTTTGTGTGATTCTAATGAAATAGATGGGATTTTGGCCTTTGTCAACAGGAATGCTTCATCCCTTCCCTGCTCTCCGCTCACGTTTTTTTGGGGTGTTTTTTGTTGTTGTTGGGGTTTTTTTAAGAAAAAAAATTCTTCTAACAATAAAACAGAAACTTTCACTCCTCTGCCCTCATTGCCAACTGCCTGGATAATCTCATTCCTGTGAGTTTATGGATATAAGAGGCTGTGTTGCCACAATAGTGCACACCCAGCGTACGTGTGTTGTGTGGGGTTCAAACATGCTGGTTTTCGTAAGCGGTTGCAGCTTTGTTGGGAAGACTCGAAGAACATCTGTCATGAAATGAAGAGTCTCCTTTTTTTCTGAGCCACAGTAAATCTGCACGGACAAGATGCTGCTTTTTAACAGCTTTCCTTACGTGGGAGCTACAGTAGCTTCTGTAGCCCCCAACACAGGCAGCAGTGGCGCCTTTGGGATGTGAAGCCAGAGGTTTTCTGCATTGCACAGGAGGGCAGGAGAGAAGCTGACAATAAAAACAGCCTGTGGTGAGTTCTTCCACACGTGCAAACAGAGAAGAGCAAAATAGTGAAGCCCATTAAACTCAGGAGTTCCTTGCAGATAATCTGTAGTTCTGTGGGTGCTGTTCCTCCCCTGCAGCTGCAGCTCTGGAAAACATCGTTTTTTTGAACAGTTTGCTTTTGGTTTCACATACAGAGGAGTGTGGGATCAACTGATTACGTGCTCCTTGTGATCTAGACAGTTCCTGTTCCAGTTCTTAGGCATTGGTTTCATCATTAAACCAGCAGAGCTGCCATTAGCACATACAGCACTATAAATTATTTATCAGTTGCCAAGAGACAGGAGCCAGGAGAATGGAGAGTTGTAAGGAGGGGATTATATATCATTATTTGCAAGCATCAGTAAACAAGAATTTCATTGCATTCAGTCATTGCTGCAGCAGAATCACTGGAAATGTGGGTTTGGCACAATGTGGAGCCATTTACCTGAGCGCCACAACTGGGGCTGCTCTGTGCCTTCTGAGCAAAGCATCAGGTGCTCAGCCAAGCAACAGAACTTGGCTGCCAGTTTCCTCTTTGTTTTATCAGTAGTCCAACAAAACTGAGAGCCTGCCAGGCTCTGCTCTTGCATTCCCTTGAACCCACAATTTCCTTGGCCCTCTGTGGTGCATGAGGATAGATGAGGAGTTTCAGTCTGTCTTTGGAAGCTCTGTTGAATTGCTGTTGTCTGTTTGCTCTGCACTGTGCAGAGTGGATCCTGACCTTCCCCAGATGAAGCTCAGTCTGCTTTGCCCATGGTGTGGAATGTTGCCTGGTTCTCCCTCCTGCAGTTCCTGTCTGCAGAATGTTGTGCCCAGGGACTGGCATGTGGTTTCCAAAGGATGATTGTTATGGGGCATGGGGTACTAGGTGTGGGAGCTGGACTTGGCAAGGCAGAGCTGAATGAACAACAGTTAACTTCTGGGCACACTTAACTAAGAGCAGGCCAGCCAGTCATGTTCAGCTATCAAACCACAAAATGCAGGTTTTGGTGAAACCTGAAATGAATGGAAACTATGAAAATTACCCAAACATCAGTGAGGATTATTTATAAACTGAAGGCTTCCCCCCCTCAGCTCCAGGCACCCAAATGCAGCTGTAAATATTGCCTGGGCTATGGGGAACAGAAAGAGAAACCATGAGGAGCCTTTCTCCTCTTCCTGCCGTCCTGGCAGGGGAGGCACTCGCCCAGCAGACAGCACGGAGTCGGTAGTAAATCCTGTTTTGAAAAGGAGTTTCTAGCTTGTTGTAACTGGAGATCTTGACAGCAGTGCAAGGCAAAGGATGTATCTGTGTCAGGGTGACTTGGAGATCCAGCTTCTGAGTTTAGGGAAGCAGCATTCGGCCTGGGGGCTCAGCCTGGAGCTTACAGACTGTGCTTTGCTTGGAGGCACCTGGGGATGCCACGGTGTGTCCCTGCAGCTCCCACACTTAATGTGACCAGGTGATGTGGCAGAGCTGCTTGGTGCCCACCTCTTGGTCCTCTCCTCTGGGACTCTGGTGCTGGAGGCAGGTTTGAGTCCCTGCAGAGAACAGGGATTCCCTGGTTCTCCTCTCTGCAGCTGTGCTTGCTGCTCTGGCCACGGGCAGCTTTATGGCAGATGCATTCCTGTGGCTGTGCCTCAGCGAAGGAGCTATCTGTGTGGGAGATCTACCAGTGACTGAGTAAGTGACTGAGCTCTTGGAAACATAAAGCTGTCTCTTGTAGCAGGATCCAGCTCTTTCCATATCTGCACATTGGATGTCATTGCTCCAGAGACCTCATCCTTGTGTAGTTGCCCCCTGACTCTGGCCCACGTTTGGTCTCGGGCAGCATCAGAAAGTTAAATCTCTTTGAGTTTAAAATGTCATGTGTCGATGCTGCTGCAGTTAGGAAGTGAAGAAAGTCCCTCTTTGTGTCAGCCCACCCTCCCTTGCAGCTGTTTATCCTTGAAATTTCTCTATTGGGTTAAAAATAAAAGGAAACAAACTTTCATCTTTCCTGTGGTTTTGGTTGTAAAACGGCACACGCTGGCCGTGCTCCGCTCAGCCTCTGTCAGCTGCCACCCCCCTGCTCCCACTTCCTACTGCTCCCTTACCCACAGCTGGGTGGCTGCAGGATCCATCCCACTCCACCAGCCACCAGCAGCTCATGGGGATGGAGCACCCGGCACCTGGTGTTATCCTGTGCCAGTAACACGAAAGTTTGGACAGGGGATTTCCTAAGAAATGTCCACATCCATTTTCTGAAGGGCTTCAGCTGCTAGTTCTTGGGCATGGTGGCTGCTGTTCAGACCAAGTGCTTGCCAAGAGGAAAGATACCCTTTTCTTATTTTTTTATTTTGCATTTTTGAAGCAGGGATAAGCAGATCTGATGGCTTTGAGAATTAGCTTGAAAAAATCTATTTCAAGTGCTGCTGTCAGACCCATGGGCTTGGTGTGCCATTTGTTTTAGGTTTTGGCACAATTTGCTCACGTCCTCCTTGTAGAACAATACAAAAGGAGTGATATACTGACCTTACGCTTGGCTATGTAAATGGTGTGCCAAGCTCAGGGCAGTTGTAGACCTGTTGCAAGGGACAGGCTCTGGGTGAAGGTGCCACGAGCCATTCCTGTGCAATGGGGATGGGCTGGTGTGAGATGGAGAGCCAGGCTGAGCTGGCTTTAATTTTGTTCCATCTTCTCTGTGCGAATCCATTGCCTTTGGTGGATTTGCTCTTCACCCTCCTCAGCACAAGAGCAGCCTCCTTAGCAGCAGAGACCCGAGGCCTTTCCCCTTGGTGCTGGGTCTGGGGTGTGGCAGATCTCAAATTCTCTGCTGCTCTGGCTGGTGCCACGTAGTCCTAATGTGGCAGATTGATAGACATGTCTGAATGTTCAGAGCAGCCCAGCTTGTACTTGAGCTCATCTTTCCTCTGTGCAGCTGTTGGCATACTGGTCCCCAACTCATAGTGTTATGCATATGCCCAGTAATTCAAATGATGAATGCAGCCCTGGGCATCCTGCCTCCGAGCTGAGGGCACCAGCCAGGGAACCAGACAGTTGTTGTGCTGATAATTTGGTAGCAAGGACACCAGGTCACTTCTAAATATGACTTATATGAAGAACTTGTTCCCCACAGATGGGAGCAAGCTACATACCAGAGCTAAATATACTCTATGATCACAAAAGATGAAAAGTCGTGGACCTCGGAGTTAAAACTGAGTCTCCTGTTTCTCAGTCTCCAAGTGCTGTAAACAGGATCCTGCTGTCCTCTGCAGTTTCCCTGTCACCAGCTTTGAGCATTTCAGCTCTCCTGTGTCAGGTTTGAGCTGCTCTGGCCAAAGCACTGGAGGGTGGGAAGGCTGTGCTGGATCCAGACACACATCCCCATGATTTCCAGCTTGCAGGAGGGTCTCCCTCCAGGGAGACATCTTACATGTTCTAGTACAACAAAGCAGAGGTCACAAACTCTTAAAACGAAATTTCTTCCTTGGCTGAGAAATTACTTAATTACTTGTTTTATCAGTGTAGGCCTTCTTTTAGCAAAAATAGATATTTAATTTCTTTTTTCCATAGCTGAAGCATTCTACTTCAAAACAGTTCATGTCTCCAAGAAAGGGTTTTTGATAAGTCAAATGTGTGGATGGTTTTAATTAAAGGTCAGTGGAAGGGCTCATGTGTAAAGAAAGAAATTTCTGTCTGTTAAAAATGGAACCAGTTGAAAGTAGGGACTGTAAAGTATATTATGCCAAAACTTGCCAGGTACTTCAGAAGGCTTTAGAGATATTTCTGTCATTGGTTTTCTCTAAATTTCAGAAAAAAATTGGAGAGCTCATTAAAGGCAGAACTCCCGGGGCTTCCTGGGTTAGTCTGTTGCAGCCTCTGATTTTCCCTAGAACCGAACCAGGTTTCTCACACCACTACTGCTCAAGGACTCGGGCTCCTGTCATGCACTGGTGTGAAACAGCCTCTGTTTCTTCTGTCAGTTATTTTCTGGTTTGGCTGTGCTGATAACTTGAAAGGGGAGGGGTTTTTCCTTCTCTGGATAGCTGTCTAGTTGTGGATAAACTTCCATGTCGTTTTTCCTTGGTGCCAG
Source organism: Serilophus lunatus (assembly GCA_013399895.1). Taxonomy (NCBI): domain Eukaryota; kingdom Metazoa; phylum Chordata; class Aves; order Passeriformes; family Eurylaimidae; genus Serilophus; species Serilophus lunatus. The sequence continues at coordinate 429,709 of VXBA01004031.1, forward strand.
ATGGCTCTTGTTTCAGGCAGATGTTATCTCCTGCTACCTGAGTGTTTTTCAGCCTGCCTCTCCAAAACTATTTTTGGTCTGGCACAGCATGCCTTTGTTTGGGATTATGGTTCTTTTTTTTATTTTCCTTTTTCCTTTGGGTGTGAGGGAAGCAAGATGCAGAGGATAAAGCTGAAAATCCTTGAGCCTGGCTGTAACTCGTGGTGGAGCTCAGCATACTGATCTCAGACTCTTGGTTGAGCTGAGAAAAAGGATTAGATCTTTTTGAGGAGCACTCCCATCCTTGGTCTGTAGCCTCTTTTTCATTTCTCTTGTGTTTTTTTTCCCCACTGATTGCAGTCTGTTGTGGCACATTATTCCCTGCTGATTGCCACTGGTGTGGTGATCTGGTCCCAAGAGGGAAGCAGGAAACCCAGTCCTGTACCTGCTTGCACAGACTGCCATGTAAATAATCTCAGAGGACCAAAGGAAGATGAGTAGAAGACAGACAGGCAAATTAGTTAGATGGTTAGAAGAAGTTGCATTGGTTGGTTTGCTACTTTGTGCCACATTGCAGCAGTTGAGGATAGATACTGTACCAGGGAGCTGCTAAGTTATCCTTGTCTGACTTTGAGCTGGCTGGGATAGCTGGCTGATGAGGCAGAACCCCTGACATTTCAATGCTTGTTTTAATCAGCTTTAGTAGGGACATTCCAGGATTTGGAGGTTTGTCAGTGGTTGAAGCCCAGCCCGTGTCAGTGAGAGGTGAGGGATGGTGGAGAGTGATTGGGGCATAATGAATGTCTTGATCTGCTGCTGGATAAGCTCTGTGATCTCCTCCTGGTGTGAGAGCCCTTGTTGGTGGGCAGAGACCCACTGGCCAAGCTCCAGCCAGAGGCCCCTCCTCATCATGTCTGGGTTGAGAACAAGGCCTGAATTTCTCACATTTGTACAGCCAGTCATTGTGGCTGGGGCCCATATGACACCTATTGCCAAGCCTGTCTCCTCTCCACACAGGTTTGTTCGAGGTGAGTGCTTGCTGCCTTGGAAGTGTCCTTCAGGAATGATTTCTTGGAGTGTGAATTACCTCAGGATATGTGCCTGCACCACCAGCTCCAAGGTGGTGTTTTGGCTCTGCTAATGCAAATGTGGGGTGTGCTTCCAGGAGCAGCTTTTAAACTCATGAACCACTTCAAAATATGTCTTCAAATCCGTCCTCTAGGCAGTAGTTGGAGGTGTAACACCACCAGAGGTGGTGTTCATGTTGCTGTTATGGACAGCTGGGGCTGTGCTCAGCTGGTCCTGCAGTAACACCAGCACCTCCTGCCATCACGTGCTGAGGCAGTGTGGGTGTCCCTGTAGCAGCTAGTGGGTCAGCTCTAGTGGAAATGGAGGCCAAATTCCTGGGGTCAAATGCCAGAATTTGTGCCTTCACTGACAGACACAAAGGGCTCTGTTTCTTTTATTCTTCAAGGAATAGAAGACTGGTCGTGGCGGTGGCATTTGTGTGCTGATCTCTGTGAGGCTGCCAAGAGCCCTGTGCCCCTCCTGATTTCCCAAATGTTTGTGTGATGCCGTGTCCCTCCTGACAGAGGGGTGCAGCTGTCTCCCACCTCTCCAGAAGAGACAAAAACCAGCTCCCTGCAGGGCTGGCAGAGATGGAGGGGATCAGAAACTCCCACTTGTTGCTCTCCCAAACTCGTGCAGCTTGCAGGAGCTGCTCATGGCTCATGCGTAGGAAGTCCTGCACGATGGGAGAGAGCTGAGAAAGTGCAGCTGAAGCACATTATAGGTGTAAATGTGATATAAAATAGTCAAATATGTGAAGTGAGTCTGAGATGAGAACAGCTGACAAGAGCTCATTCCTCTTCCCTTGCCGTTTGGGAAGGGATGTGGGACATCTGACTTGTCACCTCTTCCTGACTGCCAAGGCCTGCAGAGCCACCCCTGTTCTGCAGCTCATGCTGGCAGCCCTGCAGCTGCACTGGGGAGAACTGGGTGACAGCACGTTTCCAAAGGCTGACTTCCAGCAGGCAGCACCTCTGCAGAGCCGAGGGTGCTGGCACTGCAACCCTCACCTGAGAACGCCTCCACCCCCAAGACTGCACCAAAACGGGCTCCTGTTGTTCTGCCCTCCATATTTTGCACAGCAGAAGCAGAATCAAGGCCGTGTCCCCTCTGCCAATGGCTCTGTAACCATCTCTTTTGTTCTGTGTCTCACCTCTGGCTGCCAGGGCAGCGTGGCGTGGGGCCACGGAGTTCTGAGCGTGGGCTGGTGTGGCGACCACGACGGCCCTCCAGAGTCCCTGCTGCCTCTGGGCATAGGTTTGACCATGCTCGTTGTGTTTGGTGGCCTTTGCCCATGATTAATTGTGAAAAACATCCCCTAAGTCTGCTGTTCACGGGATGACTTTGATGTGTGGTGGCCACGGCTGATCACTTGGTTGATGTTTTGTAATCACACCGTGTGTGTTTTCGATGAAGTTCTCCTCTGGCTGGCAGGGCCCGTCGTGGGGGATGGAGGAAAACTTCAGGGAGGGAAAGGCATCTTAAAACACAGATGTGACTCATCCAGGAGAAATTCAGATTAGAATTTGCTGATTTCTAGAAAGAGAACTCCAAAAGAGCTTGCTGTTGGTTTTTTTTTTTTTCCCACTGAAAGATCATCTTCAGAAAAAATGGAAAGGAGGGGAATATTTTAAGATTTTCTGTGGATGCTAATGTAGCCAGCAGAGAACTTCATTGTACTGCACTGGTTTGTTTTGTTTGTAGCTGCAAGTCATCAAAGTGACCTTACCTTGGATTGTGTGTTTTGTTTTGATTGATGAGTTGCCATCTGTCCACCTAATTCAGAAGTCCAAACAGCATAATATCTTGATTGAAGTTTCTAGCTAAATTATTAAAATCCCATGGACCAAAAGAACCTTCCCTTTTACATTTACATTCCATTTAGAAGCAGATTCTGGAGTTGCTGAGTGTGATTTTTCTGGTGCAGTAAGGTATTGTGTGTGATGTGTGCTCGTCTGTGCTTTGGTCTGGGATGTATTTCTGGAAACAGGGCACAACAATGCTTACTGTCTTCCAAGCTAATGGTGCCTTTTATTCCAAGTAGCATTGAAAAGCTGGAATTTTTCCTTGCTGAGGGAAAAAGTAGTGCAGGATGTTCTGGATTTGCTGCCTCTGAGGCCACCATGGAGCTGCAATGGAGGAGCTCTGTACAAGAAAGTAAAGCCAATGTGTGGAGTTTCTCTTGGACAAGCTGGGAGTGTCCACTCACCCACATCCCCCACATGGGCTGTGCCAGCTCTGAAGAGCAGTTGGATGGCAGCAAGGGACATCAGGGGGTGACCTGTGGAGCTGCTCAAGCAGAATGATGCTCAGGCTGGATTCCTTGGAGTTTCTCCTGGTCGTATGGCAGGTGCATGAGGAGGAGTGCCTGTGAGCAGGAAAAGTGCAGGCCCCTCCTCTGCTCCTCCTGGTGGGTGGGTTGGAGTGAGTCCTGTGAATTGTGCATTTTTGTTGCATTTGTGGAGTGGTTTCAACTTTCATCAAACCCTGGAATGCCAGGAAACCTGGTAGTGGGACACAGTGTGCAGGGAGAAGCAACCCATCTCCAATCTGGGATGCAGGCTACTCTCCTAGCTGCAGATTTACAGGGGCATGGAGCAAGAGACATGTGTGGGGTCTGCTTTTCTTGTGCCCAGTGGTCAGTGCCTGGGGGTGCCTTTGCAGAGCCTTTTTCCAGACCAGAAGAACAGTATTCCACCTCTGAGTTATTTAAAATAAAACAAGAGAGAACAACCTGCCGTGGTGAGGCGTGAGGAACCTCTGGGAGGGACTAACCCTGCTCCTCAGAAGAGGCAGCTGCCACTGCCTGATGTGAGTGACATTAAATGCCCTTAGGCTGAACCGAGGCATAAGCTCCAGCTCTGATTCAGTTGTGCCAGCCTCAGTTTTGATCAGAGCTAAATAAAACAGATTCAATGAATTTCTGCTGCCTCATTCTCATTACCTACAGAGTCATACAGGGTATAGTGTGTTTATGGGCTGAAGGGCTGTGAGGTCCCTCTCCCTGTGTCAGGGATGGCTTTGGCCTTGGGAGATGGTCTTGCACTGAATCAGCCAAAAGTTGAGGTGCTGCTCTTGTCATGTTGGAGGACCCTGATTCTGGAGGCAGTGTTGTTCGAGGAGAGAATGTTCATCCTCTTATCATGCAAGTTGCCTCAAGAAAAAACAAACTGCATATGGGAGTGGGAAAATGAGAGAAAACTCAGTTCAGATGAGCATTTGCTTGTGAGAAGCCTTTCTCCTGCCTGAAGAGCATGTTAAACCAGCCAGTGCTGGTTGCAAAGCACATGGGAACAGCCCTGTAACTGCTGGATAGGAGGGACCAGCCCTGGGTGGACCTCAGCATGTTGTAGGGGGAGGCCAAGACTTGGGATGCTCGAGTGGAATGAGGGTGGCCACGTACAGCCCTGTGCCTTGTCAAGAGCCTGTGGGAGGCTTTTAAAAGTGGCTGTATTTGAAAATGTGCTGTCACACACATCCACACAAAAATCCCCAAAATACTTCAATCTGCATAAGCTCTCTGCATAGTTTTGCCTTGTGTTTTTTTGTTGTTGTTGCTTGTTTGCCATAATGAGTTGGTTTTGGGGGCAGGGTGGCACGAGCTCTCCAGGAGATGGCATTTGGTTTATGCTGTTGCCTTCTGTGGTTCAGCAAGCAGAGGCCAAAGGGACCTTCTCCACAGGGTACCCTTTTTGGTGCTCATGGCTCTTCCAGTGTCCCATGCTGGTGATAGTTTATACCCCCCAATTTCTTAAACAAGCCCCAGATGTGTCACCCTACACACAGCAGAGCTCTGCTGCCCTGGGCTGCACGGGGCTCACACTGCAGGAGTGTGAGTGCAATTCCCTGTTTTTATCTGGCCCATTGCAATGTGTGTGATTGGACCTAAACCTTCATATTTGCACAGTTTGAAGCCTGACTTGTCACAGGCCCTTTGGGAAATACATACCTTTCGTTTTGCTGCTTTTTTTCCCTTTCCCCCTCATTAGTTTGTAGCACATTAGTGGCCACTCTTGCACTAATCAGCTCCAAGATCTTTCTGCCTATGGACTTTGACTGTGGCCTTGTTGAGTTCCTCTCAGCAGCACAGTTGCCTTGAGGCAGGGGCAAAGTGGTTGGGAGAAGCAGGGCTTTAAGACCTGCATGGAAAGGGCAGCAGAGATGTGACAGCTCATGGGCACAGGAGTGTCTCCACCAGGCCAGGGGCTGCTGGAACAGATGCTCCAAGGGAGCGTTACCGAGAGGAGGAAAACCAGTGTTTTGCAACAAACATCCTGTAGCATTGCCCTAAACATCCAGTGTTATGGAAACATGGGTGTAAGTGTGTGGTAACTGATAACAGCTCCCAAGCTGGAGGGCCTGGGGCTGTGCCCAGGGACAGTGGCCATCCCTGGTGGGACACTGCTCTGATGGAATGAGCAGAGAGCAATACAGTGTCCCTGGTGTTGGGATGTGTCCCTCAAGGACTGGTGGTCCTCAGTACCCTCCAACCGGATTTGTGTGGTGGAACCTGGAGGATATTGGAGACAGCAAGGCTAGGAGGGACACTCATGGTGTGAGAGCCAGTCAGGCAGGGGCTGTGTCACAGCCATCCAGGCAGGTTATTTTGGGGACCAGCAGCCTGGAGAGTGGAAGATCCAAGACACGGGGACCAAGGCTGTGTGTATCTGTTGCAGTCCACGTTTCACCTTGCACTACTTCCACCCTCAGGATCTCCAAGCGTTTTGCTTTCCATCCCCCACCCCGAGCAGCACCCCTCACTCGAGGGCAGCACTGCTGGGCAGCACCCTTCCCGTGGCTGACGCACACGAATTTGGGCAGGGGGGTGGGAAAAGGAGGAGACACGCAGGCTGGGAGGAGCCCACCCCCCGTCTGACTCTGTCCCTTTCCCTCCACAGCCTCACGCCTCACTACGTTTACCCCCAAGCCATCATCCAGCCCAGCGTGGTGATCCCCACCCCTGTGCAGTCCATCACGTCTCCCTACATCGACTACACCGCCGCCAGCCAAGCCTATTCCCAGTACACCACAGCTGCCTACGACCAGTACCCCTACGCTGCCTCCCCCGCCGCCGGGTTTGTGGGGTACGGCTACACGGGCACGGTGCAGCCCCCCATCACCGCCAGCAACCCCGCGGCGCCCGCCACGGCCTTCGTGCAGTACCAGCCCCAGCAGCTGCAGCCCGACCGCATGCAGTGAGGGACACCAGGCCTCCAGGACAATCTGACAGAGCAAGGATACGGCCAGGACAGCGAAAGCAACGGCAACAACAAAAAAAAACAATAAAAGAGACAAAACAACAAAAAAAAATCACCCCGTCCCTTTATCCCCCTTTCTGTAGGTGCATATCGATACCTAAGCTATTTATAGTGTTGAGGGCAAACCCAAACCCTTGCAGTCTGGCTGTGCTTATGAAAATGGACTTCTGGTAAGTTTTTTTTTCTTTTTTTGTTTCCTTCAATCTGGACAGATACTGTCTTGAAGATGTTCTAAAAGTGACTGAAATGTTTCACAGGAAAACTACAGATTCTTGCACACATCGCAGTCTGCTTCCATCACCTGTGGTCTTCTTTCCAACCCTTCCCTGTCAGCCCTTCCTTCCTCATCAAACCTGCAATCCTCTTATTTTACTGGTGAGGTACAGAGGTACTTGGAGAACATGGAAAAAAAAGCAATCTTATTTTTTGGTTGTACAAAAACTTTGTAATACTCAGAGATGCCTTACAGAAAAAAAAAAAAGCAAAAGAAAAACTATTTTTTAATATTTATTGCGATTTTATTCGCATGAGCTGTGAATTGCAGACAGAAGAATAGTAGTAAGTATCTGCCTTGTTTAATTCTCATTTTACTAAATTATTGTATGTAGGTAAAAGTTCTTAAGTAATTGCTGAATCACTTCAACATGCAAAAGGGAATATTGGCTTGAAGGAGAGCAGAATATTCCTTTAGTCAACGCACTGTACTATTTTCTTATTGTAATTGTTACTCTGTTAAGATTATCTCAAATTTAGGTATATTTTTAAATGCAAAAAAACAACCAAGAATACTGAACATTTTGTCTACTTTGGTAGATCTTTTGTTACAATGCTGCAACCTATGGAGACATTTACAGTATTTATGTAAAAGAGATTTGGGGCTGTTGGCCAGCAAGGTTTAGGAGAGTGGAGCAAAAGAGAAATAGGTGTTATGTCACTGAACAAATGGGTAAATGTAACCTTTTTATGCCTGTAATCCAACAGCCAAATAAAGGAAAAGAACAGGCGATGTAAGTTAAGTGCATTTCTACAAAGACAGCAATAAACTATTTTAACTTTTAAAATTGCTCACTGCTATATGTGGTACCATGTTTGCTTGGTTGAAGTGCATTAGGGAGCACTTCCAAACTGACCTGATCTGGCTACACTGGGCTTTCACCTGTGAGTGCTGGGGTGGGCTGGAAGTGTGTGTCCTGTGGCAAGAGTCCCTGCAGGATGCCCCAGTCCTGATGGGCATTGCATGGGTGCCACTCACTGTCCCTGCAGTGTGTCTCAGGTGCCCTTACTTCCTCTGCATGTCCCAAGGCACCTCGGGGGTTTTGAGCCCATGGAACAATAGGTCCCCAGAGGGTGAGAAATGCCATCCTGGTGCAGCTGCAGTGGAAGCAGGGACAGCTGGGATCAGATCACACTCCAGAATCCTCAGGACACCAGGTTATTTGTTTAGACTAAGAGTTGTTTTCCAAAGGTGGATCCATCCAAAAGCAAGTGGACTGCTGGAGCCCTGTGCTGGTTAAGGATGGATTGCTGAGGGCCTCTCAGGGCCAGGCAGGTGCAGCAGCAGAGACTCATCCCTGAGCCTTCTTTGCCACTGCTGCTGCATTTGACTTTTCCTTTAGAAACTTACTTTTCAGAATTTGACAATTACGTATTTCAAGAATCAGTTTTTAAAAGTAAATAAAATTACTCTGTTTGATCATGGCAGTTATCTGGTTCATCTCCAAAAAGGTCATGGCAGGACTTGGTGCCAGGAAGTGCCCTGTCTTTGGCACCAGCACATGCTGCTGTTAAAGGTGATGATGCCTAAAGCCTTCCTGGGAGAAGGGGATGAATGCAGAGGCAGTTCAGCACTGTGTCTGATCAACCACCCTGGTGAACCTGAAGGCTCATGGTGGGCATGTCTAATGTCATCAGTAGGCCTCAGAGTAAACAGCCCATCTGGATGAATGGAAACAGCTCATCCCTGCCTTGCTTGTATTGCGTGAGAACGCAGATCCTGGTGAGGGCTCTCTGTTCATCCTGCCCGGGGTTTTGCTTTACAACCATGTGGGTGACATTTATTTCCTTTTTAAGTAATTACTTTCTGGATTTGCTGTGGGGCTGCCAAAGGAGTGAGAGCCGCCTCCAGCAGGGCGCTGGCGGGAGCTCAGCCTGGCCCGGGACCTGCCTTTGAAGTGCTTTCGGGGCTGCAGATTATTCAGCAATTCTTTCTCCCTGTCCTGAGTCTTTCTGAGGAAGAGGGAGGGGGAGGGTTTTGGAGATGGATGGAGGTGCTGAGGAGCACTTGGCCCCAGCTTTGGCAGCATTTGGGGAGCCCATCCTCAGGCAGTGGTGCCTGGCACTGCTGATCACCAGCTTCTGTCTTCACTGGGGACCCACATCTCCCTCAGTCAATAGGGATGCCAAGGCCGCTGAAAATCGGCTTGTTGTTGAAAAAACCCATGTGTGCTGTGCACTCTGAAGTGAAAAGAGCGATGATTTTCCATTTAGCTGTCTAATTTCCTGAAAGGTGGCCAAACTGCCAGGAAGGGAGGGTGCAGGCGGCGCTACCAGCACCCAGCCTGCTGCTGCCCAGCGCCATTCCTGGATCCTGCTCAGTTTTGCTCCAGGCTCATTTTGAGAAACAGCCACATCAAAACAAGAGCCCGACCTGCCGCCTTCCTGTTCGTGAAAGCCCAGCTGTGAAATTGTGGCCAGGCAGAATAATGAGCTTTGCCGTCCTGCTTCTTGGGTAGGAGTGGGGCTGTGGTGGAAGGTGGTGATGGAAGTCCCCAGGAAGGAGCCCAAGCACATCCTTGTCCCAGTGCTACACTGGGAAGAGCTCAATGAATGGGTTGCTGTGTTAGTGAGACAAGAGTTGAAAGCAGTGTGCATGAAAGGCAGTGGCTGCCTGGCTTCTGACTGGTCAGAGTGGCACGGGGCAAGTGCTTAAATCACTGAAATTGCTTAAAACTAATTCATTTTTTTTCATTGCTTGACAGAGCATCCTCTTTCACCTGCACCATGTGCCTTATGTTGTCCTGTCATGAAAGAAGCTCAGCCCAGGCAGCTCAGCTCTGCTGCAGACAGAAGCCAAGGGAGGGACAAGCTGGGGGGGTCACAGCGCTTGTTTTAAGAGCTTTGGTGCAGCAATGTGCAGCCACGGGGATGTGGGGAGGAGTGGCAAGGGCTGGGTCGTTTTGGCAGGACACCCCCAGCAGCACCATTTGCTTGGCACAGGTTCTGGGGGTAGGACTGGCCTTGTCCCGGGCACATCCCTGTGGCCATGCTGGTCCAGGCCACCTCCCAGCAGCTGCTCCCACATGCCCAATCATTTGCATGACAAATTCAAATATTTTTTATAGGAAACGATCACACCAGGGCTGTCAGGGAGCTGTGACTTACGTGGGCTGGAGCATGTGCGGTGTCTCTGCTGCCATGAGGAAATATCGCCATAAATACCAGTGTTGGGGTCCTGGTCACCATCTGGATCAGCCCCAGCCACAGTCTGGCATCATCTCCTGGCATCCCCTCCCTTCCCACCCTGCAGCAGCGAGCTGAGACACAGCTTTGAGACAGCTTTGGCTGGTGCCAGACCCTCCCCACCTGCCCACCGTGGGAGGGGGATGGCTCTGATGAGATTCCTGCCCTTTCCAGGCACTCCCTCTCCCTGTCACAGCCGAGGGTTCTGCTGCCACCAGAATCTGCTCATGGTCCACCCCTAATGCCCCAGGTTATCTGGGGGACACTTGGGGAGCCCCGTGGGCTCCCATCGAGGTTCAGAGCCTTACAGTGGCACCCCCAGCCAGTGGCCATCCCCAGAAGGGAGGGCTGGAGGCACTGGGGGACATGAGTGGCACTGCCAGTCCCCACAGCCCCAGCACCAAAACTTTACAGCTGAGAGGAAAAGGCTGAGCACAGGATTTATTTGCATAGTAACTGGGCTGCTGTTGGCACTTACCCTTTAAAATACAGTTCACAGCAAAATGTTTTTACCCCCTCGCATACAGGGAATGCTAACAGCATCCTTTTTTTTTTTTTTTTCTTTCTCTCTTCTGGCTGAAAGTTGTTTTTCCCTCCTTTGTGCCTCTCTGAATCCTGCCAGCGTAGAGATTCCCTTGTTCAGAGAGTAAAAAAAGAAAGGGGGGGGAAAGAAAAACAGAAAAAAAGAAAAACTTAAGCCTGGGATTAGAACCATCACTAAAATAGTTTGAATAACAAAGTCAACTGACTCGCCGGGAGCCCGGTGAATGCCTGTCACGTATCTCCCTTCGGCCGGGCACAGTCATGTGTTTCACTCGATAGTTCCTGGAAAAGCTTCTGCTCAGCCCGATAGACCTGGGGCTGCTGATACCGCTGTGCCCAGGCTCTCCTGGAGGGCTGCGGGAAACTTCCTGAGGGAGAATGAACTGGGGGGATAAATAAACCCTCCCTGGGTACCAGAGGCATCTTGTGACCTGAGTAACAATCAGCAGCAAATGGTGATTGGGGCTCCTCCAGCCTCAGTGGTCTCAGCACCAGCATCCTGGGCCAGCAGCTCCCTCCAGCCTTACTGATGTCTTTAGTAAAAGAATTTATGGTAGTTTGGGTATTTTTTCCCCTACACAAATTTTCACATAGTTTTAGCTGCATAAATAATTGAAAAGTGGGACCTTGAATGAGGTAAAAGCAGAGGGTTTGTAAACTCCCTCCAGGCAAAGTCCCCTCAGCCATGTCACTCCATGTGGGACCATGCAACCAGGACTGTGTTACTGGGGGAATTTGTACCTAAACCCCGACCCAAGTAACTCTTGTTTTATCCTTTTGCTGACTCACAGCTGCACAACCCTGGAAACACAGAGGTGTGACAAGGCACAGGGATGATGGCTCAGATAAGGCCACACCATGTGTGAGGACAATTAAAGACTCAGATTTATGAGCTGTCTGCCTGAGCTTGGAGGCTGATGGTGGTGGTGAAGCAGTTGGAGATGGAAAAGCAGATGATGGAAAGGTCAGAGATGGAGAAATCAGGGATTGTTGTCAGGGATTGAATGGCTGAGCACCCAAAATCCCAAGAGCCTTTTGTAAATCAGCCAGGAATATGTCTTGATTTGAAAACAGCACTGAGCATCTTAGTACATGTTTAACACTCAAAAGACCTTTTAAAATCAGACTGAGCTCACTTGAGTGGCTCCCATTCAATCTCCACCTCTGGATAAACACGGGGGTCAGCGACAGCCGTTTGTGGTCTCCGGGAGCATCAGCTGCTGTGTTTGCATGAGCTGCTGACATGTGAGCACGTTAAACAAAGCCTGAGCATTGCAAAACGAAAGTGAAATGAAATAAATAAATTGTACCATTAGTTTTCCGTGAGCTGGCTTTAAAATTAGCAAGTTTTAGACGTGAACATGGTAGAATGAGCCCTCAGGGGAAGAAAAAAACCATCCCAAAACCACATCCTACCTTATTTTCAACAGGGTATGCTGCTCTTTATTTCATGCCACTTTGGTAAGGTAAACCAATTTGGTTCCCTTTTTCCAATGAATTTTATGTGTACAAAAGCATTTATATTATATACAATATAAATCTGATTAGGAACATGTATGGATGAACAAACACATGGTTTTTATCAATAGTTATGAGCATTAATATGTGTGTGAAAGAATACATAGGAATGCCTTATTTCAACTGATATTTTAACTTTTATTTCACAACTCCTGGCTGCTGAAGATGCAGAAGATAATTTAAAATGAGAAACATAACAGCAATACAAACAAATTTAATGGCCAGTAGCACGAGCTCATCTGAGGCAAAACTGTGTCCTGGACTGAGCTCAGGTTTCAGCAGGGTGGGAAAAACAGTGAAAAGATCCCATGCTGATGTGAGAGCTGCAGCTGGAGATGGGCACTCACCGCCCAGGGCATCCCCCATCTTCTTGTCCACTGCTGCCATACATGCTCAGGCACTTTGCCTGTGGGTGTCTGTCTGTCTGTCTGCCTGTCTTTCTGCATTCCCATATGTTCTCTTCAATCAGCCAACCATGGGCACTTCAACCTCAGTCTGCTCAGATATTTTGGGCATCTGCAATCTGGATGAAAGTGCCAGTCCTGCCAGCAGCGCTGCACAGGCTTGAATGGAAAAAAATTTAAAAATATCCCATCAAGTGGGGTAAAAGGCTGCCAGGCTGCCCTGGCTGGGCCCTGCCAGGGTCTGCCCCACCCCCTGTCCTGCAGGCAGGGATTAGCCCCAGCCCCAGCCCTGCTCTGTAGCCACCAGTAAGACAGAGACTGCAGGAAAAAGAATAAATTTAATCCAAATGTTTATACCATCAGCACTGTCCGGGTCATGTGCCTAGGAAAGATGGGGAGTGCAGGAATATCTTCTGGTAGCTGTCAAATAAACTGCTAGAAATGGTTGCTGTGCAGAACATCCTGGCATGCTGCTGGAGGGGGCTTGGATGGGTGGATGGATGGATGGATGGATGGATGGATGGATGGATGGATGGATGGATGGATGGATGGATGGATGGATGGATGGATGAATGGATGGATGGATGGATACACACAAGAGTTGGGCACATATTCAGAGACTGGGCCAAGACCTTTGTGCACAGGCAGTGGGTTTGTAGACAGGTGTGGGGGTCTCTGTGTGCACTTCAGCTTGTGGGCATGGTGAGGACCTTGGACTTCCCCTCTCCTTTTCACACACACGTGTGCACGCACATGCACAGAGTTAACTCTTCCCACCCTCATCAGACATGCTGAGCTCTGTGTGTGTGAGGCCCTGAGCTCCAGCACAGCCCCAGCACGTCCTGGCTGCTGCAGGTCATTTTGTTGAGATGCTTTAAAAAACCCCCACCCAACCCACCAAGCTCAGCCCAAGCCTGCTACCCAAGAGGTTCCAGCATGGTGGTTACAACAGGCTTACTCATTTCTCCAGTGAGTAAGACTGAAAGGGGAGCCCCATGGGTGCAGGGCCAGGGGCTGATAAAGAAGCAGCTCCCTAATCTCCAGCCCCAGCAGCTGAGAGGGTGAGGGTGATAACTCACATGAACCCCTGGCTTGCAGCAGTGCGGGTGTTGCTGTCGGTTTGAGTGTTTGCAGAGCTGCACCTCCTCACCTCAGCAGGGTTTGTCTGCAGTGTTCCAGCCCAGCCCAGCACCCCCTCGCCCTCCCCTGGGAGCCAGCAGGAGCTGGTGGTGGTGGCAAACCCAGGGCACACACCCTGGGTCACTCACTTGCCTCTGCTCTTGATGCCCTCTTCTCCTGGGGCATAGCCATGGGGAAAGGGGGCCACAGGAGGCAGCATCAGCTGATTCATCAGTTGTGTTTAGAAAGATCCAAAGTTTATAAACTGGGGGTAGGGAAGGTCCTGACCAAGGTCTATCCTCAGCTGCCCCAGGGTCTGGGTGATGTCGCCAAGCCAGGATCACAGCAAAGTCTGGCACTCCCCTGATCCAGACCGGGGCTGAGATTTTGGCTGAGATACCTGGGCTTTATCTGCCTCCTTAGGGAGCCATTGGCCAGGCTGGCTGGGTGAGGCCCGTGCCTGTTCATGCCCATGTCCCATGGCACAGACCCACAGCTCTGCCAACATCACCCACCACTGGCCCCGCTTCGCCTGCCCTCAGCTCCCAGAGATCAGCTCCACTGTCCCCTCACCGGCCTCCATGTGCCAAACTGCACGGGATAAGCTCTGCTCCAAAGCACATTTTTGTCAGAGGGTAGCGAGATAAAAATCTTAAAATAGCTCACCATGATATTCGTCAGGGTCTGTGGCACCGCATTTCCCACATGCCTCCGTCCTCTGTCCTCCCTCCTTGGCTTCAGCCATAAACATTCCTGAGGGAAGGCTGGGTTCCTGAAATACAAAGCAGGACATTTGCAGAGCTGCCCCTGTCCTGGAGCATCACGGTCTCAGGGCAGCATGGCACTGAGCACGACATAGCACTGAGCATGGCATGGCGCGGCCACCACTGCAGGCAAGGCTGCCTCTGCTTTTGGGGCGCCTCCAGTCCCACTCACCCCCTCTGCAGGGCCCCCTGTCCCCATCCTTGGCTTGCTGCAGGGAGCACCAAACTCTCTCAGCCTCTCAGAGCCTTTGGCTCTGATCAAACACCACTTGGCCAAGTCCCCAGTAAGAGAACAAAAGCAGAGAGCCCCGGTGATGGGCCAGGGAGCTGGGGGAGGGCACAGCTCCCTGCACAGCTCCTCTCCAACACTGGAAACCAAGGGGGAATAAATGTGAACTATCCCCTCACTGCCTTTGTGGCTCTCCACTCCTGGTGTTGCACAGGGGCACTGCCATGGGGAAGACTGGGGGAACTGGTGGCAGCACCTTCTCCTGGAAAGATCAATTCCAGCTCCAGCTCCTTGCAGGGTGAACCTGCTTCTTTAACCCCTCTGGTGCCAGCTGGCCAGTGCCATGCCCTGGCCATGGTCCCTGGGCTCTCACAGTGCTGCCAAGCAAGTGGAATATAAAGCTTTAGCCTTTCTCAGCTTTTAGGCACATGCTCCAACGCTCCCTTAATTTGTGTTTAGTTCTGGGCAGCCAATATCACGTCATATTTAAAGGCACAGTGTCAATTCATATCTATCTCGATTTTTCTTTTTTAAATGAAAAACAAGATTAAAAATAGCCATCAGAGAAAACAAACATTGTAATGCCCACACAGATTTTTCCAACAAAATCAAAACGCCCATGAGAGCAACTGGTTTTTAGTGTTGGAGAATTACAGTGGAGACTTTGCAGCACAGATATGGCACTGAGGAAATGAAGCATTTTATAGAGAGAAGAAAACATGGTCCAGGTGCTACAGTACCACAAGCCCTGGCTCCTTCCTGCACCCAGCTTGCACCTGGCTGGTGGCAGGTGGCCCTGCTGGGATTATTGGGGAAGTTCTGCCAAGCATCACCTGGCCATGCCAAGGAAAATATCATGCTTTTTGCTCTGCCCTGCACTCACTGCAGAGGGACATGGCACAGCTCTGACCTGTATTTGAGAGGTTGTCATGAACCTCCCCAGCTCAGTGTCACCTTCAGTTTTGTCTGGTCACAGTTTGGCTCTGAGCACAGCTGGTTGTGGCACAACAGGGTTATTCCTTTATTCATGATACTCTTCTTTTATTCATGATATGAAAGTAAAAGCAGCTGAGGTCACTCCAGTTAGCTCCTGGCCCTGCAACAAGCATTTTTCTCCAGCCTCGTGGTGGGAGCCCTTTCCAGACCTCCCCGTGGGGAGGCACACACTGCCTCCTCTCCCACATCCCACGGGCTCCCACAGGCAGCAAGGCAGGATGGTGGCATTTGACCAGGAATCCTCCAGCACAGCAGCTCATGCCCTGTCCCACATGGCACATGAGTGAGGCCAGTGCCCCATGGAATGGCCAAGTGCCTCTGGTTGCCCTGTGTGTCACAGGAGAGAGCTGGGCTGAGTTACAAGCTGGCCCTGAGCTGAGGAGCCAGCAGAGCTCACATGGACTTGAACTCAACTCTGTGTGCTGGATGGGGCTTTTGGGGGGTTGTTTAGACTTGTCAAGGGTTTTTCCCAGCCTCCATGGCCTTGCTGACCTCCCTCAGCGACACCAGCAAAGCCCCAGGGACCCACATGTTTTGGGGCAGGAGCAGCACAGTGCAGTTCACGCCTTAGATGTGTTTGGGACGGGATTGTGGGGAAGTCCCATGTGGGAATCATTGGAAGTGACCTCGTGTGACATTTGCTGCAAGGTTCCCTTGTCAGCAGCCAGGGTGTGCCAGCAGCAGCAGCTGCCCAGCCAGGTGGGCAGGCAGCCCTGGGTGAAGGGGCTTGTCCTACACCTCCATGTGACCACAGGGCTGCAGAACCCATGGGGCTCTCTCTGGCACAAGGCAGTGGCTTATCTGAACCCCTTTTTTAAAGCAGATTCGTCCCCAGCTTAACCAGCCCTCTGCACACCAGAGCTCAGCTGCCCACTGGGCTTTCTGACAGTGTGAGGGTACAGTGGTGCTGAGGCCAGGGGAGAGCCTGGCTCAAGGGAGAACCACTCCAGAGAGATGCAACCTGTCTGGAAAACAGGTTTTTGCTGCAGCTCCCTGTAGGCAGAGTACAGGCAGCACCACTGCCTGGCACAGCCCGTGCTGCAGGAGGATGTGGCACAGGTTCAGCTGCTCTCCTCACGGGAATGGCAGTGTGTGGCATCACCATCCATGTGGGAAAGGCTCAGCTTTGTCCCCTCAGTGCTATGTAAATACTGACAGGATTTTCTTAGCAGCGTGAAATGCACACCTGCCCATGCAAAGCCGTGCCCAGTGCCATGGCCAGGAGCGGGTGGCTGGCGCAGGAACCTCGCACGGGTGCCTTCTCTGCATGGCCCAGGCTGCCAGCCTGAGCTTTGGGCCTACAAGTGCTTCCTGCATCCAAAATAGCAACTCTTGTCCTCCTCTTTGCTTGGAGAGCCTGGGCTGAGCCTCGACCCCAGGAAAGTGTCTCTGTGGGTCACGCAGGGAGAGCCCCCCCAGCTCCTGCAGCACTACTGTCCCGGCACACCCACGGAGGTGAGGCTGGAGGACCATCAGTTCATACTGTCATCAAGACAAAATAAAGCCCGGCTGCTTCCAATACCGTTTTTTTCCTTTATTGTTCTATTTCCATGTGCCTGTGTACGCCCTGCTCTTGCCAGGAAAGCCTGGTGCAGATCATTGTCAGATGGTTCACACAGAGGTTTCTGTTTTGTTTTGTTTTTGCAAGGATCCAAGATGATAGGGGGAGGGAGAGAACTTTTGCCCTCTGCTTAAAATAATTCAAGAGCTTTCCACTGCATACGCCAGGCTCAAATAGACATTTGCATAACAAATGAGCTTCTCCTCAGGCTTCAGCACCGGGTGACCACTGGGGCTCTTGCAGGCGGTGGCTCCATCTTTATCTCCATATCCATCATCTCCACCATCTCTTCTCCATCATCTCTATCATCTCCAGCCCTGAGCCTGGCTTTCCCTGGGAAGGAGGGGGCACGTGGAGGGTTATAAGTTTTTTGCACTTTTGTCAATCAAAACTCTGTAAACAGCCTCTGGAACATTTCAGCAGTAAAACATTTGCTTGGTGACCAACAAATAATTCCAGGCATCTTTTATTTTGCTGCAAAAATGCCACAAAGCAGCTGACCAGTGGAGGTTTCTCTCCAAGCTAAAGACCATTGACAGCAAAGCCAAACACTGACTTTCCCATTATCAGCAGAAATGGCCTTTCTGTGCAGCCATTCTCCTCCACACAGTGATGCACAAACACAAGCACAGGTCTGAGAGCTTGAATGCAGAAAACCAAGCAAAGCCTCTGGAAGTTTCAGAGAATTTTTGTTTTACCCTTGAGAAAGATTAACACCTTGCTGGTTCAGATGTATAAATTATTCCAGTAGTTCTGCTATTGCTATTTAAACAGATTTCCCTGCAGTGTTCCAGAGAGCACCTGTGGCAATGGCTGAGCTCACGATTTCCAGCCTAGCAAGAAGACAAAAATTGCTGCAAGAGCCTGTGGCCAGAGCTGCTTTCTGCAGAACATACCACCATATCCCCTCTGGAAGAATTTTTCAGTTCCCATTCTCTTTCCAGGAGGGAGAAAGAGGGGGAGTAAAGCTTACATACCTTCCTGTAACTCTGCAAGGCATCAGGAGGGTTTTCATGAGAAACTGGGTGGAAGCAAATGCTATCAGAGTCCAAACTCCCCATCAGTTATACCAGAATTTCATGCTGGGGAGAAGGGAAGTCCCAACAATCTGCAAGAGCCTTTTTAGACAATGACTGAAAAAATGTTGCAGTTACTCATTTTGAAATGAGTTTCTGTATGGGTTAGATTTTTTTTGCATGACATCACATTGTGGGTACACAATTAAGAAATAAATCCATGATCAGTCAGAAACAATCATCCTTCCAATCCCACTTTTTCTTTTATGGTAAATCTGGCCTTTTCCTATGTCTGGAATCTCTGAAATCTGTCTTTTTTATATAATTGGAGCAAACCTCCAGAAGACTTTGCAACATTAAACATCCACCCTCTGCACCAGGTCCTTGTGCTTTCTGGGCAGTCCTTGAAATCAGTGACTCACTCTGGCCCCACACAGCCCCAGGTGGGAGGCACAGGTCCCTCCTCCTGCCTTCCTGTCCTGGGGAGGATGGTGCCCACAACTCCCAGTCCCACCAGGGCAGGGCTGAGGGCTGAGCCTGGGTGGCAGCAGGACTATGGCTCTGCCTGGAAACTTGATGGTAAATGCTTAATATAATGTCTGAGATTCAACCAACCTGGACTGCTTGTTTTTTTCACAGTAAATACAAACTATTGCAAAGTACCACAGTGAAGTCTGAGGTAAAATCCAGGAGAAATTCTCCTGAGTGATTTTTTTTCTTGCCTTTGTGGATTTAGGACTTGTTTTGGTTAGAGCCAGGTGCACTCTCCTCCTCCATGTTCCAGGACTGTTCATCCCCACCTGAAGGACTTGAGCTCTCCAGCAATCCATGATGACTTGGCAGCTCCAGCCTTGGCCCTGACAATGAGTTCAAATCACATCTTTCCTGGTCCAGGTTTACTGTAAACACTGTGTGTCCTCAGGCTCCCCTGGCCCACCTGCTGTCTCATGGCTGTTTCAAACATCAGCCTGAGATGTTGTTCCCTCCACTTTTATCGCTTGACCACAAATCCATCCTCCTTTATGTGCAAACCCCCCGATCTCAGCAGTAGCTCCACCGGGTGCTGGCAGGAGACACCAACACACTTCTTAACACCCAGGCTGGCAGCCTGCATGCCTCAAGCAGGGCAGGACAGGCCCCCCCTTGGGCTCACTGTGCCTCACAGTCCAACCTGCTGGGCTGCTTTGGGTTTCATTCAACTTGATCAAAGCCTCAGAGACACCATATGGCTCCCGGGGGTGTCCCAGGGGCTTATTTTGCAGCACAGGAGTTATGACTGGCACAGGCAGGGGAGCAGCTCCTCCCACGCTGTTCCTGAGTGACCAGGAGTGTCCCCAGCACACAACAGTGGGGGGGATACGTGGAAAGAAAGTACCATTTTCAAGCTGCAACAGGATGCTGTGACACTGAGAAGTCACTCGGAGGCCTTGGGAATAGCTACAGAGCCCAAAAAAATGAGACATTAAAAACCTGAGAAGGGCAGCAGGGCTGAACTGCCCTCCTGCCTGATCCCATGCTGGATGGCACAAATGGAAATCCTCAGGGGTCTGCAAAGTGTTCCCTGAAACAGCCCAAAGGGCAGAGAGGAAGGTGCTGCACCATAGATCCCTCCTGGAGAACTCCTGAGAAATGGGGAATCTGAGGCACATACATCCACCAGAAAAATGCTGCAGGCTGTTTTCATATTCTTTGTGAAGGACAAAAGCAACCACTTCTTCCTGGACCTTTGGTTTGACCTGGTACCTCCCACATGCAGCTCCTTGTCCTCATCATGTGCTCCATGATTGCCCAGTGTCATCAGGTGACAAATCCCACAGCACCAGTACATGCTCACCACAGGTACCAGTAGCCTTTTAAACAGTCACCAGCCAAAAAGAGAAAAAAAAAATCAGCAACAAAAGACCAACAAATAGTTGACTCTGTTCCCAGACAAATAAGAAGAATGGTTTTGGATTGTCACTGGTGTCCCTTTGTTTACTGAATGTAGTAACAAAAAAGGCAGGGAAAAAAAGAAAAAAATATTCCCTGATAGCAACAATTTATTGTGGGTGAAGCAGGCTGGGACATGCCCAAGCAAAGAGGGTCAGGCTCCCTGTGTATCTTCTGGTGACCGGAAAGAAATGTGCCCGAAAGCACTTAAAAAAAATTGAAAGGACCAGCCCTGATTGCAGCAGTTAGAAGTGATATATTCTTGGCATGGAAACAAAAAGCAAATTCATAGCAGGTTTGGAGCTGATCTTACTGGCTTACATGGGATTTTATACTTAGGTAATTCTATTGTTGGCTGGAGCTACCTGATTTATGCTTTAATAAGGTCCTGATCCTGCAAACATTTACTTATGTACTTTAGTTTTACCTTTGCTCAAGACACTCTATTAATTTCCCTGCAGTGAGGACAGTGTCTGCCTGCAGAGCTGGGGCCTTTGCAAGAGGCAAATCTGTGTTGTAATACCTGAAATGCAGAGGAAATTTGCAGTGAGACATGAACTCCCCCAGGCTTTGGTCATCCCACAGCCTGAGACACTGTCAGCCCCAGGAACGGACAACCAAGAGCTGAGCCATTGTCTGTGCTGCCCCTCTAACCCACAAGGGTCGGGAACATCCTTAGCACAAACCTGCAGCTGCATTGAGCTCTCAGGGAGCCTCTAAAACAATTCGCACAGAAGGCAGTGGTGTAACACTGAGTTCATTCTGATGACACCCTCTCCCCAGGGCAGACTCTCCAAGCGGGCTGCTAAACGTAGCAGAAACCATTCGGATTGGTTGTTTCCATGCAAGAAAGTAGTATTAAGTAGTATTTATTGTTAGAGACACCGCGTTTGCCCTGCACCCTCCCTGTCAGGCAACGTGAAAGAGAGGGAATAATCCATCAAACCCTATCCTTTGACAGCGAAACTGCTGGGTTTGCTGAGAAAACCCAGTACGAGAATAAAAACCTGCCCGAGGTGAGAGGAGGAGGAGGAGAAGGGTCGGTGGAGAGCAGCCGTGTGCTCACACCCAAGAGGAGCCGACAGCAGCCTCAGCCCTCCAGCCGGGGAGATGCCCCGATGGGCGCGTCCGGCAGCGCTGCTCCTCGTGCGCCCATCACATGCTGCTAAACCCAGGCAAATGAAATAGAAAGGGGCTGTGAGTCCTGGAGCAGCTGCTTCCCTCACTGCTGCTGCCAAGCCTTCCCGAGAGCACGGCTATTCCCATTCCTCGGAGCAGGGGAGAATTAATTTGCTTTACAATGGAGCCGCGGGCCCGGCGGGCGGGCGGGTGTCTGCAGCAGCGGGCACAGAGCTGCTCTGCCCGGGGCGAGAGTGGGGACAAGCATCTGGAACCAGCTCCAAGGGTGATCGAGGAGGTTGGAGGGGAACCCAGAGCAAAGCCCCTCTGGTAGAAATCCCTGCTGCTTCCCATCTGAGACACTCGGCCAAGATAACATCAGTCCCGGTCCCCGACACAGAGATCTTCACCCAGCGAAGCTCAGATGCTGCTTGTGGAGCACGGGGCCCTGCAGCTCCCACACACAAATCGTGGGATCTGTCCTCTCCAGGCACATCTGCAAAGGGTGCCAGCAGCAAACACGAGCTGCTGGGCCTTTTATCGCAGTGTCTCTGCGAGCAAACGGTAGTGGAGAAGAGCTGTGATGAAGGGCACTGCCTGCACCTCGGGGCCAGACCCGTGCCAGTCTGGGTCCTCAGTGGTTCCTTGTGGCTGTTTTAACCCATGTCTGCTGGCTGTGGCCGGGGCTGGGAGTGTGGGGCAGTAGTGTGTCCAGAGCTTGCCTTCATCCCACATCCCCTGGTGCTGCCATGTACCCTGGAGTGCAGGTGCCCAAGCACAGAGAGCTGCAGGACACTGCCGTGACCACACAGCGAGGCTGTCCAGAGTTTCTTCACAGCATGTAATGAGGCTGCAGGATGGGCTGGAGACAGCTCCCAGGGGCACCAGTGCATTTCCAGAGCAGCTCCTCTGAAAAGGGCTTTGATTATGCTGTAGCCTGGAGAACTGAACATTGCCTCCCTAGAAAGATTTAAATACACATTAAATTAGAAGGAGGAAGTGTTAGCTAAAATTTCATACTTCTGGAAGGCAGCCGGTTCGTTAGCATTACTTTAATGAGGCTCTAACCTCACTGTAATGCTTTTATTTATGCTTGTTGCTTATTGAGTGCCAACTGCTTGGCTCCTCTCCGACAAGCCGGCTGCTCCACAAAGGGAGTAGTTCAGGGGTCCTTTGAAGCAAAACGTGAGCACATTTACACCACAGCCAGGACAAACGACAGTTGGTGAGATGAGACAGCCCAAAATTCACCAGATGGTGCCCAGAGCAGGCGATGCAGCGAGAGAGCGAGAGCAGGGCGGGCAGGAGGGGACACAGAAGGGAGCAAGTGGAGGGAGAAGATGAGATGTTAGTTGTGCCACTGACCCCACTGACACCGTTGCTGTCGGCTGCAGTTGTGTCAGGCTGAGGGCCAGGACAATGAACACTGACAGGACATCAAGGCTTCATGTGCTGGAGATATGGTGACAAGGGAAAACATGGGAACTGCAGGATCCACGAGGCAGATCCCAGTAGCTGAGCACTCAGCCTGCTCCCCTCTCTACTGGTACATAGATCTCGTGTGCTTTGAGGCCACAGCTGTGTCTAGCCCAGGTCTCACCACAGACCCTCTTTGGTCAAATATGAGTCCTTAATCCAACCAAATTCCAAACGCTCAAGGCACTTATACCCTGAAATCCCCAGCGTGTTGAGGGATAAGCTGTGCCTTTGAGGTGCCCCCAACACTGCTGTGGAGCTGGGCTGCCTGAAGAAAACCCAGGGGAGGATGGAATCCCTCCTCTGATCCCTCTGCCCTGCACATGCTTTTTTCCATGTCCCTGTTGGCTGCAGAGGGGAGGAGGATTTTGCTCCCTCAGCCAGTGATG
Organism: Serilophus lunatus; assembly: GCA_013399895.1. Lineage (NCBI taxonomy): Eukaryota > Metazoa > Chordata > Aves > Passeriformes > Eurylaimidae > Serilophus > Serilophus lunatus. Next base: position 452,536 of record VXBA01004031.1, read on the forward strand.
CCCACTTGCTTATGGGGTGGTACCAGGCACACTGAGCACACCTTTCAGATCTAGTTGTGGACAGAAGGACAAGGATTACCCCAGCAGCTGCTGGGCCACACTCCCCCACACCTCCTGGGAGATGAGGTGAACATATGCCTTATGTTTCTCCTCCTGCTCCTTGAAACACTCTGAATAGAGGGATTAAAAATTACCCATTGCAGCCTGAAACAACAGAGCCAAGGCACCGGCTGATATTCCAGCACAGCTGAGAACAGGTGGGATGCTGCTTCCACGGTGAGCAGGAATGAGAACAGCTTGTTGGAGAGCCTTGCCGTGACTCTGCCTGCAGGGCCACCCCTCCTGGAGCTGAGGCATCAAAGGCAGCTCCCTGCCACCTCCCTGCTCCAGGCTGGCCAAGTTCCAGCCCTATTTCCCAGCAGCGTGTCCCAACCTGCAGCGAGGCATGTCCGCTTCCACACGCCCACGGGTGGGTCTCACCCAGGCTGAGCCAGGGTTTTCCTGCACACACGAGCTGGGCAAAGCAGCAAAGAGCTGGAGTGGTGCTGCCTCAGCATGGGCCCGCTGGAAAACCCTCCTCACATTCACCCAGGAATGTGCTGAGCAGGACCCTGTGCTGGTCCTGGAGTCACAGCACAGAGCCAAGTCCAACCGGGAGATGGGTCTGGTGTCCCACCAGTGTCCATGGATGACTTCAGAGATAAACAGTGAGTCCTCAGCAAAGAAAAGTTCAGTGCCATATCATAATCTTGGCTTTTTCTTCAACTGAAATGGTGTCATTAGAGTCAACAAAAAGAAGGAAAAATGTAATCCGGAGAAAAGAGGAAGAAGTCATTGCTTTGCCAGGGCACAGAAAGATGGACTGGGGCCAGCTAGGTGAATCACAGGGCAGACGTAGAAAAGGCAGGGAGAAAAGCTCTTGTTCTCAGTGTATTCTGCCCAAACTCCAAGGCAAAACCACCAAACTACAAAGTGACTGAATTAGAAAATTCACAACATGTTTTTTTCTCCATATAACATGACAGATTCACAGCCAAACATAGAAATTTCTCAGGATGATGATGTTCATTTTTCCTGTTGAAGTTTCTCTGAAAACTGGCCTAGTTCTTGTGAAAGAATAAAAAAACATAACAGAGAGAAAAAAGATTATATTTTTCAAGTAAAACTAGTTAGATGCAACCGGTTTTGAAGTGACTACTACAGGCAACTGGGAAATTGGTAAAATAAAAATAATTTGCCAAATATTTTTGGCCAAAACATGGTGTGAGGTTTTTGATTATTTTTTTGATAAGACTTTGATCCCATGATCAAAATTTATCGAACTTCAGAATAAAGTGAAGTCTTAGAAACAGAAAGGAAACACAAAATAAAATAGGGCAAAACAGAACAGCAAATGCTGTGAAATTTTCATCTGGAATTTACAGCAGTGTCTAAAGCTCACTCACGCCAGACAGTAAACACTTGTTCCAAGCACAATAAAATAATTCCAGAATAAATCTTTTTAGTTTCAACTGGCCCCATCCAAAGCTTTCCCACACTGACAGTGAGACCTTGCAGGTCTGCTGTGCCCTGGGTGTCACTTTGCAGCATGAGCAACATGGGGCACCAGGGGTGCCAGCCCAAAACACCACCTTCTGCTTCCAGGGGCAAAATAGGAGAAACCTGATGTTTTAAATGGGTTTTATCCAGGGCACAAAGTGGAAATATGTTGTCCTAGCCCAAAACAGGAAAACATATTAAAAACTGAGCACAGCTGTAAACAAGATGCACATTGGCAGGGCTCATCCCCCTGGCAAAGGTAATCACTCTCAAGTTTAATCAAGGTAGAAGGAGAGGATTTGGAAGCATCACATCCATGGCACACTTCCCTGATCTGTCACATCACACTAAACACTCAATAAAAGCTCCCTTTGAAGAGGAGCCAAGTCCATCCTTGCTTGACTACAGTGATACTGGACTGGGTTTGCTGAGCCACCTTCCTAGTTGTGCAAAGAATTTGTAAGAGGTAGAAAAGGAGTAGGAGTGAAAAGAAAGTGTTGCAGCTCAAAGAACTCTACAAAAGACAGAGCAGTAATTAATTATCGGGGTTTGCCTCTATCTTTTTGCCATCAGTGGGACAAACTGAGTTTGTAAAATGTTTTATGGGAGGGTTGCCTTCTCTATAGATTTGGAAATGTGTCATTAAATGTCCAAAAATCACTTGCCATCTCCCCAGATTCATGTGACTGGTAAGAAACTCATGAGATGAAAAAATCTAATGGTAACAAAGGGTTTTCTTTTATGTCTTTGCTTCTGAGTTGTTGGCATGCCAAGCTAATTTCAATAGAAACTCAGTTAAAAGAAAATAAAAAAGGGAAGGTGAGACTTTCCCATGAATACTCCAGGGGTTTAGTTTCCCAGGAAAGCGAATCTGTAATGCGATGAGATCACTTCCAGCTGATGAATCCAAAGTTTGTTTTTAGAAGGCTTAAAGCAACAAAAAAATAAAATTAAGGAAAAAAAACCCCCAGCACCCAAATGCAGGTCACTTGGACATTGGGTATTTTGGCCCAGCCAGAGAACAGCGACAGAACCCGAGGGAATGGCCTGGAGTTGTGTCAGGGCAGGGTTAGGTTGGATCTCAGGAAAAGGTTCTTCCCCCAAAGGGTGTTTGGGCACTGAAGTCAAGGAGCAAAATTCAGATGATCCTTTCAGGCCCATGGTGTGAGTCTTGGGGATGGGCCTGTGCAGGGCTGAGGGTTGGACTTGATGATCCTTGGGAGTCCCTTACAACACAGCACGTTCTGGATTCTGTGACTTCTGTAAAGAATGCCCTGTCTCCCTGCTTCCCAGTTAGGGCAAAGGGATGCCGGCTTCCTTAGAGAAATAATGCTTGGCCGTAGGTGTGAGTGGTGAATGACCTGCTGCCTCTGCCAGCCAAGAAACTGCCCAATTTTCTCGTTGTGACAACCCTGGGATTTGCCCTCTGCTGTGACCCACACCCCAGCCAAGAGCAGGACCAGCTGGAGGGCAGTCCCACCCCAGGTCTTTCCTCCTGTCGAGCACAGAGGAGCTGCTGTCCATCTCCCTGGCCCGGGCACAGGGAAGGCAGGGGCTCACCCACTCTGCCTCTCACATAAGCACGGGCTGATGGAGATACCATCTCCCTCCTGCCTCTGCCAGCAGCCCCACCCCCGAAGCCCAACGCTGCACAAACAGCCTCTGCCCACCAGCCTCTGCCCCCTTTCAGCCCATGCCCAACTCCTCCGGGCAGGTGTTGTTTGCTCTCCCATCACAGCTCTTGTTTGAAGAGAAGGTGACCACAAAAGCTCAGCGTCGTTGCTATTGATTCTCAGCCCCGGTTTTGTTGCAATGACCAAGTGAGTGGCAGGTGGTTGCTTCTCTGACCTATTTTCTGCTGGATGGGGACAGCAAATATTTGCTTTCCAAAGTATTTGCACCAGCTCCACTACAATTAACAACTTAAACTGAAATGCTCAAAAAGGTTGGGGGGGTGCTCCCGTGCCTTCCCTCTGCCCCGAGCTTTGCTAAGATGACCCAGAAAATCTTGGACTGTGTTGCTTTGCCATGGAGTACATCTCATGAGCAGCACATAGGATAAGTTTCCCTTTGGTGCCAGCAGGAGACTCCTGGTTCCTTTTCCATGCCTTTGCAGCTCTTAGGGAGCAGTTTTCACCAACACAAGTACAAATGCAGAGCAGTTAATGGACTCACTATTGCAGCAGAACGATTTAGGCCTTGCATTTCAGGAACAACAAAACTGCCTGAGGTTATGTGCTAATTACAGACTACTCTTATCATTCTAGTTTACATTGCAAGACACCATCCAACCAACCAACGAGAGGAAGTGTCTTATCTTTGAGGTGAGGAATCTCCAGCTGTGATTGAGCATTGATGTTGCATTCAAGGTGAATTTAGGGAAGGGCTGCACTTTACAAGGGGAAGACTGAGCCAAGACTTCTCTGTAGGAGTTACAGAAGTCAGTTCAGCAGCTGGTGTCTGTAGTAGATCACCAGGTGAGGTGTCCTCATCTGGGACCTTCAGAATCCCAGATAAGTGTTCCCTCCCTCGAAACACACTCACATAATGGCCATATTTCAAGAGCAGATGAGGAATTCTGGAGCCAAAAATCTCCATTGGTGGGATGTGTAAAGGCTTTTGTGTACATAGGGACTCACAATGTCTCCAGACGTGGCAGAGGCAGTGGGAGGAGGGTTTTCTCCCAGGCAGGAATAATTTCTTACTGCTGCAATAGATATTCAAAGCCACTACTCAGCATAAAATTTGCAAAAGGGAGACACCTACACAAACCACGGGATTGCTTGGGACTGAGTACTGCATCCAAAGACCTGCCAGTGAAATACCATTATCTGCAGGGTAAAACATGGGATGGCAGAGGCAAGTGTGGGATAGAGACTGGCCAGTGGTTGCAAGCCATGGAAGCTTCCTCCCCAGATCTCACTCTTCCTTATCCTCTCTCCTGGATGACTGACAAAAAAGCAATCATTTAGAAGTGGATTTTTAGCTCAGTGCCATCAATCACTGATAGGATCAGACCCACAGAACTTGCAGGGTATGACTCAGTGCTAAGCATCTTTTATTCTGCAATCTTCTAGGCAGAGACTATGCTTTTGGCTTCATGTACTCTGCAGTTTCTCTCTTTTCCTTTTTTTTTTTTTTCCCCCTCTTGTAAAGACTTTGCAATGTCAGAATCTGTCAAACAACTCCTTGTGCCATGTTTTCACAAGAATTCTCCTTGCTGGCCAGTGCCAAGCTCCCTTTTAAACAATACTCAGTGAAGCATTGCATTGCCTGTGCTCTGCTCTCCCATGCCATATTTAGACAAAAGCCAGGGAATTCCCTGCCCTAAATGAGGGCTTGAATGAGTTCTTCTCCCACCTCAACTAAAAATGTATGTGTTCACATCAGCCAGGCCCTCTACACAGCTTTATTTTTAATAGATTTCACACTTTGAGTTATCTACCTAGAAGTCATAAGATGGGGAAGGGGGGGAGGGGGACGACTAAAGGAAAATATAAGGAAAACAAAGGGAAACAAGTGAATGTGGCCACAGAAACATGTTAAGTGCATTCCCAAAGAGATCAAAATCCAGAAGCAGTGGAAACAAAACCCCCAAACCTCAATTTGACACATGGAAATAAACCACCCAACCCCCCCATCACTGAACTGCACAGCTGACAACAGCTGGATCATGGCCACAGGTGGCCTTCAGTGCTTTGGCCCAGGGTAGGCAAAGAGCAAGGCTACATCTGATATTGAAGCACATTGTCAAGGAGCGTTCTGGCAAGGCACAAGGATCTTGGAGTCACCGGGGCATCAGATTCCTGTGGAGCAAAGGAAATCCCCCATCAGCAGGACACGGGGTAGGGTGTGCAGGGCCAGGGCAGGGAGCTCTGTGATTGCTGCACACACAGCCCTGCACGTTCCCATTCGCGCTGGCAAAATCCGGAGTCCCAGGGCTCTTTCCTGACGCTGCAGAAGTCAATGGGGCTGCAGATCCCTCTGGAGCAGCTATTGAAACGCCACATTCCAGAGCACTATGCTAATCGCTTTCAGCCAGCCCTCCAGCATCACTCCACTCACTGATGTTTAAATTCTTTGCCATACTTTTGTCCGCAGCCCATGGGCCCCACAGATTTTCTGACATGTGGTTCTTCTGCTCACTGCCAAGTCTGCTGGGAGAGGATGTCAGCCTCACAGGACCAAAACAGATGCTGTCCATGCACTAACTCTGTTGGAAAAGCTTCAGAAAAAGGCCTGTCTGCCCTCCTTCCCTGCTCCACAAACACTAAAAAATATTTATTCTATCTTCCCCAAGAACCTACTCAGGAGACAATTTGAATCCTGTAATTGAGAGAGCGTTGTCAAGAACAAAGCACATGGCCTGAAACATGGGAAGAAATACTCTGAAAAACAAGGCAGAATTCATACCAGATTCTTGTTTTCATAGACATACATTCTTATATGTAAAATCCACTGCAGCTATCTTAATTATACCCATACTGCTGCTAGTGATGATGGGGACCTTACTGCAGACAGGATGGAAACAGGCACCTTTTAACTGCTGTCATTTAATTCAGCTCAGTGTGGCTTGAGCTGACAACATAACTGAGATATCAGTCAAGCCTTGACTAGCCCTGGTCCTCCTGGTGGTATTGCTGCTGCTGAGAGCATTCTGGGGACAGTGAGAGGAAAGAAATGATATGGACAGAGCTGGAGTGTTATGAAATGCACCCTTAGGATCATATGCTCAAAAGCACTCAGTTCCCATTTAGGAACCTAAATGAAGTTGGCAGGATTTCAGAAGTGCTCAGCATCTATCAGCTCCTACTGAGAACATGCTGAGCTCTTCTTAAAATTGTCGGAGAAAAACAATTCAAAGATAAGAGCCAGCTTGTGGCTTACAATTAACATCATTGTATGGGTCTTCAGAGCAGTTTAGCAAGAACAAGAATAGCTGCTTTCACAGATATTGTGCATGAATCCACATCTCAAAGCACAGGCCAGGTCTATAAGCTCCCCATAGGTGGCCTCCTGCAAGAGCTCTGTACCCCAAGGAGAATTTTCCACTTTGTGTCAAGTGATGCCTTTCCAGCACTTAGTAAGCAAGACTTTGCACCTGATCATGCCAGGAGCAACCACATCAGTGCAGATGAGAAGGATCAGTCTGAGTACCTAACAGCTCAGAACATAACCCCTGGTGCTGCAGGCAGGGCAACTGTGAAAACATCTGGAGAGATGCAGTAATTTATAGTCCTAAGTTATATTAGGTTTTGACATATAATTAGTGGAAATACTAAATGTCAGTTGGTAGCTTTTGTCTTTGAACTCTGAAGAGCTTTTTATTCTGTAAATGAGAGAGATGTCTTCTCCCAGGGGTGACACAAACAGTCTGCCTCACACAGTCATGGCTGGGTCAGCACCATGGGAACTTTCAACAGACAAAAAGATTTGTCAAATCTCTCCAAACACTTCCAGAGGCATCAATCCAGCAAAAAACTTAATCACTGCAGCAGTCCCACTTGCCCTCCTTGAACCACTGATCTATTTAAAAGAAAGACTGTGAATTCAAATCCTCTCCCTGCTCACAGCTCCTCCAGCCTTGAAGCAGCTGAACCTTGTTACCACACCATAAAAACCCAGCTCAAGCACAACAGTTTGTGTCAGGCTTCAGCTCACCCAAGGACGTGTTATTATTTGTGAAGGGGACTAAGAGCAAATTCTTGTTATCAAGATCCTCCTTCATCTTACACTGAGATTCCAGAAGCTACCTTCCAGGAAGGAGTAGCTTGCTTATCCCTGTTTTCCACGTATTTCAGGGATTATAGTGTCTGTCTGCCCCTTAGCTTGCTATATTGCTAGGTCTAACTCCATAGAAAAACTCCAGAGATTCTTTTGGGTGCAGCAGGAGCTGAAGGATCTGATGAATCTTGCTACCAAAGGGTGCCTTGACTCACTTTGGTATGGAAAGTGGAGATAGAATTTAATCTGCTTTCCTGGGTTAGGGTGCTGCACCTCAATCAGAGCTGCCATAGGACACTCACAGTATTAGGAACACAACTTTTTTGTTTTCGTTTTCTCAGTAATGGGTCAAACTCCCATTTGTTGAAGGTGGAGGTAAATGTATTGATTCCAGAGGAGATGCTGCTCCTAGCCCAGTTTAAGGACTCAGGACAGAGATTTAAATATCATGCAGTCAGGCATTGCCAGACTTTATAAACTTTGGCCATGTTGATTTACTTCCTGATATCTCGACATGAAAGCAGAACAACCGAAATAAACACAGTGCTATTTTCCATTCTGACTAAAACAAGTAGTACAAAACATGCATGAATTTAATTTGTCACTCCTCAAATATAACGACTCATTATGATTCATTACTCCTAAGTATTCTAGCTCATTTTCTACAGCTAATTAACCTTGCAGGCAACAAGTCACTCAACAGAGGATCACTCTATTCCCACAGGGAAGGCTGCACTCTCTGCCTTCTATAGGAGAACATAAGTGCTTGCCATGGTTTGGCCAAGGGGCACTGCTGCCCTTTCTCTCCTCATTTTGCAGAACAGGGACAGCCTGAGAAGGCTCATTCAGGAAGAAATGGAGAATTCTCCATGCCAGTGAGCAGCATGTGCACAATTCAAACCCAGTCTCTTTGAGAGCAAGGAAAGGCTGGTTGACCATTGCCACAGCCACTGGAGGTTAAACAATAATCATCCTTTGCACAGCTGAGCTGAGCACAACTAGGCAGGAGAGAGGAGGGTGAGAAGGAAGAAAAAGGCATTAGCACTCATCCTGGAGCAGTGAGAGGCATGGTGAATAGTGCAGATCCCTGGGATGATGCCCTGTCCTAGGCAAGCCAGTGGCTCATGCAACTGTGTAGAGTTTGGACAAGACCTCTGAGTATTTCTCTTGGTCCCTTTTATCCCCTGCTCAAATTTAAACATCCTCTCAACTTCTCGTGTATATTTAGAACAAAGAAAAACACCATTAAAATGCCAAGGAGTCTTTCATGACAATTGTTTTGTTATATTAAACCAGCTTCAATCCTAAACTCTGCTTCTGTGAAATTACTCATTGGACAGCACACTTTAATCCTGAATTACTAATTTAGTGCTGCCCTCACTGTCAAACGATTGCTGTTTTCACAGATCAACCACAGCAGGAAGGGGTATTCTAACAAAACATTGCCTGACCCCAGGGATTTACAGGCAACTGCTTCTGCATTAGGCACCATGACATAAAGTCACACATTCTTCGTTCTAGAAGTCTTCTTCATAACGTACCAGTGCTGGGACCTGAGCACTGCTGCTGGTTTTGAAACACTAAATGCCATTTCCCTGCTCCCACTTCACTGGAGACTGTTGGACAGCCTGAGCGTCACCCAGTGAAACCCAAGAGCTGTGTCCATTTTTAGAACCAGCCTGCCTGAAGATATGTTGCATTATCTGGGCAACACATAAGGGAACAAGATGAACTGCAGCTCCCCACACCACTTATTTACCTCCTGTTTAAACAGAGCCTCTGCAGCCTGCCCTGCTCCCCTCCTGTGCACCCACTTACTCGACACCTCGTGCAGGGCTGCCCTCTCTATTTTTAAAGGCTTGCTGCTGGCTTTCATCTGAAGCTGCCTGATTTTTTTTTTTTTTTTGGCTCCTGTACTCTTTAAAACATGTTGGCAGATAAAAGTAGTGAGGGGAGATAAAGCAAATCCATCATGGTTGGCATTGCAAGCCGAGATTAAGGCAAGAGATACAACCTAAACAGAATAAAAATGAGTATTAAAAATTCAATGGTTAGGGCCAAACAGCAGCAATGCTTGCTAAGGGGGGCATCTCCCATGTACTCCAAGTGGGGGTCAGTTGAATTAGTTGAATTAGTTGAATTAGGACTTTAGGACTTGTTCTGGCAGCAAACACAGTGGGGTGCTGTCAGTGAGGAGGAGCAGGAAGGAGTCCTGTCACTGGATGTGGTCTCTGTAAGAAATTTTGAAATAATCTGAGGTTTGCCAGGGGGTTAAAGGTTCCAGTTGTGAGCCCACATGAGCAGCACTGCAGTCAGTGGACTTGCAGAGTCGCAGAGGTGGAGGAAATACTGGCAGGAGAGCCTCCAGTACTGTTCTTCATTGCAGGAAGGTGGAAGGATGCCAGAAGCACGTGGCATAAAAATCCAGTGTTCCCATCCACACCTGCAGCTGTAACCCTAAACCAGGATGCACTTAACACTCTGAATCAGCGAGTCTGGCTTCAACCTTGCCTCTAAAATCCTCAGCAGTCGACAGCAGTAACTAGAAATGGGACTCTTGAGGCCACAAACACTGGCGTGCCACTAGATGCTGTAAACTGGGAAGATGGTTGACTTACACTGATAAATCATCCACAATATGAGAAACCACTTCCAAAACATCACATTTTGGTAGCCTGGAGATTTTCTGCCCCAGGTCTTTGATCTAGATTTTTCTCAATATTCAGGTGCCAGGCTCTGTCGCCGCTGCAGAGCTGCCCTCCTGTCGAAGCTTCTGGAGTTCCAGACACACACACACACCTGCCTCTGCTGTACTATGCTCAGCTCCATTTCAGATTCAGGACATCTCTGAGAACTGGTTGAAATGAGGACTTGCTAACGCTTCCATCAGATGCTGATGGGCCTTTTTGTGCCAGGAAAACGGATGTGTGCAACAACAGCAAAAGTGCCTGGAAGCATCCCAAAGCCCGAGTGAAATGGGGGAATGTTGAGTGGCATCAAACAAAAGGAGCAGTGATTTAATCTCCACAGATGGGGAGAGGGGAGCAGTGTCAGGAAAAGCAGGAGGATGAGATTAGCTAGGCAATAAAATGAAAATGAGCAAGAGGTGGAGTGAACTGTGCTGAGATAAGAGGAGGTGGATTACAGGGCAGGCAGATGGAAGTGGAGCTGGCAGCCATTCAGTGAACAAAAACCAGGTAATAAATCTGGAAAAACTGTCATCAACAATGTTAACTAACATTTTCAACCCACTTTGTCCAAGGAGGTAAGTGGTTATGGCAGAGGGCTGTACAGTGAACACCCTGTGCCATCCCCTCAGGGTGCAGTGACACTGCTCTGTGCTGCTGCAGTGGTGGCCTTCAGCCCTGGCCACTGCAAATGGCCAGCAAGGTGTGTTTGTCTTGCAGAATCCTTTCTGGCACATGGATAAAGCAGTCTTTTAACATCAAAGGCTGAAAGAAATGGCTTCTTTCTACAAGGTCTGACCATCCATTTGGTCCAGCCTAATTCAGGAAAGCGACAGCTCGTCTCCTTTGCTGCTGAAAGGAGCATTTCCTCAAGCCTTGCTGGAGCACATTAGGCTGGGTATCTCAGTTCCGGATGATAAGGCAGCTTTTATCAAGAAACCCTCATTAATGCAGTTTAACTGGCAACAGGTGATTGATAGCAAGCAGGCATTTGACTGCTACTTATGTCATTAAGCTCTTGGCCACCAAGTTTTTGGAGGATAATCTCTAGAATATCTTTGGCTGTGTCATTTTAGAAAAGCCACATTGCAGCTTTCCAGATCTGTGCTTCCCCCAACCTTCCATCACCCCAGGCTGGTCAGTGCCTGCTGGCAACACATCTGTCTCAGTTTCCCCTGTCTCAGGAGGTTGCTTGAAGTAATTTATTTGTTACTGTATTTTGAGCCCAGGAGAGGAATTATATTATCTGGGTACTTAAGGAAAAAAAAAAGGAAATTAATGGATGACAATAAGTAATTACTTTATGAGTCTGAGATCTGTGGGGTAGGGACAGTTTTTTGCTCTGTGCCAGTGCAGTGCCTGGTCCATCAGTATTTGTGTGGCAGTCTTATTGCAAGCCAAAGGAGCAGCAGTGATGACTTATATGTCCTTGTATACATCTGTGTGAAATAATAAATACCTGTTTTGAGCTGACAATTTCTCACCTAAATGTGGGGCAAGGTCAGGTTAACCCCATTGCTGTCCCTTCTTTATTCCCAAAATACCTCTTCCCTCTCTGCCCCTTTATCTTATTTAATGTCTCTCTAACCTCCAGCAGGACCAGGACAGAAGACAAGCAACAGAGAGGGTGCAGTCTGGGGAGAGGGAAGGGATTAAGGGGAAGGCAGAGAGAGCCTTGGCCAAGAGATCATCCAAGAGCCTTTTGGAAAATCCCTGTTCCTTCCAATCATCAGGAATAACAAACGTTTCTACCACACTGAAATGAATGCATTTAAGAGCATTTTCTTTCGTAGGAAAGCACTGTGGTAAGCAGTTCTTGGATAGACTGTAGGAGTTAAGTGCAGGAAATTCAATACTCTCTGTTATACACCAGAGGTCAGGTTAAGGGTCCCTTCAGATCTAAACCATGAATTTAGCAAACCACTAGCAAAAAAGCCCCCCCCCACACCCCCTCCAGTCTTCCATTCAGCTCCTAGAAAACTCCTAAATTCTAAACTCCTAAAGACCTGAATGCTGAAAGTTAGCAAAGAGGCCAAAACCATCAGGACTCACGGCTGACTTAAGTTTTTATGGCACTGGCACTCCCTGCCCAGCCCCAGCCAGCAAGGGAGGCTCTGGAAACAGCATTCCCTGCAGAAGCCCAGAGCTGTAGCCTGAAGGTCCAGGGCTCCCAGTTCCACAGGCACTTGCTTCTCATCTGACCCCAGAAGCTTCTGTATTTCACATGCTGTTCCTCCCTCGCCCAGGCTGGGATGAGGGATAGCTCATCCTGCTGGAAACATTAACTAAAAACATGGTCAAAACACAAACTGTCCTGCTGTGTGCCCGGAGTGGGGAGGAGCTGTTCCATCCAGCACAGAAAAATGGGGCTTGAATAAATGGTTGTGCTGGAAGTGTCTCAGGAGGGCAGGTTTTACCAGAGGACATCAGCACACAGCACCAGGCAGACAGTGCCCAGTGCTTTCTGAACGGGGATATGCCCAAATCCAGCCCACGAGGCTGCCTGTGCTGCAGCTGAAATCAGTTGTGTCAGGTCCTGGCACCAGGTGTTAGAAGGAGCTGATTTCCACCACGGGATTAGCAGCAGGATATACAGCACATACTCACTGCAAAACTGTGATCATATCAAAGCTCCATCTGTACTCAGGCTGGAGCCCAGAGCTATTAATGACTGCTGGGGGAGAGCTAACAGTTTTTTCTTACTACCACTTAAATAAGCTTCCTACACCTTGAAAACTAATCATTCTTTTTTTTTAAAGGTGTATCATACCTTTTTTTTAATATAGATAATATATACACATCTAAAGAGGTGGACAGTTGCACAGATTTAAAAAAATGAGTATTTAGAATGCTGTGTTTATCCTTTTCTTTAGAGGAGCTCAACTGTTCTCTGCTTTGATGCAAAGACATACTTCCACTCTAGGTACTTTTGTCAGAAGGAAAAGATAAATAGTTTATTTCAAACGTCACACTTTCAGCTGGCTTTATCTAACTTTGGTCAAGAATTTAAAGCTTTGTACTGGAAGCTAGCACATTTTAAGCTTGAGCTGTTATTCTCATCTCCTGACAAGAACTTGCTGCTAACTGAGCCTATCTGTGACATGGGAACCAACAGGCTGAAGCTGAAACCAAGGCTGTCAAACTCACTTCATTTATTAGTTATGAAATGGGAAAAAATAGTGAGCTGTGGTGTCACACAGAAACATGAGCTCAGCAGTGACACAGCCTTTCATATGGTGTCAGCACTAAAAGCAGTGTATGGATTATTTGGATAGTAATAAACACCAATCCCGTGTTCTACTAGGCTGGTCCTATGACAAAAAAAAAAAAAGGAAAAAAACCCCAAACAAAAACTGTATCATCAAAACCAACTCAGAAGCTGACAGCCCAAGGCAGTTTGCAGTCCTGTCCCACCAGCCATCCCAGGAGGGCACCCTAGCCCAGGACACACAGGACTCCCTGGAGCCTCCCAGCCCCGAGGTCAGCACAGATGCTCAGAATGGCTCTTTCTAATCTTCAGCACGTCAAACCTTATTACTTGGTTTTATTAAATCTCTTTCCAAACATCTCTGAAGTAACACTTGGTGCTGCTGTATCCCAAAATAGCTGCTCAGTATGAGCTTTTGGCAGCCAGCACAGAGGCTGGATGAGACCCTGGGGTGAGATTAAGAAGGAAACTCACAGCCCAACCTGTTTGTCCTTTTGACTTGCAGTCTCATTCCAGCCCCACACTGCCCCCAGACCTCTTTTACCTTAGCAGCTCTTCAAGCATCCCTGCTTCTCTGGCTGCCTTGAGCTCCAAACTTGGCCCAGGACAAAATACTGCTTACAAACAACTCCAATTGTAGGAGAAGATATGCTCTGGGACCCAAATCATACAGCTGCAGGAACCTTCCACCAGCATACTGCCCTCAGGACTCCTCCTGTTAAAACAGGCCTTATTTCTGCTGAGAGGCAAGATATTCATAAGGCAGAAGTACAATGCCCCTGCCACTATTAATTATTAAAAGCATTTACCACTGAATCTATAGTGATGGGCAGGTGGCAAATCTTTCGTGAGTCATAAAATTTCCATGCGAGAACTTTTCAGGGGAAAGAGCTGGAGGAAATCATAGAGTGTTTTAAGTGTAAAATGAATTCATATCAGTGACTGTTTTGATGAAGTTTTAACCTCTGACTGCAGAGGTTTACAATTTAAAAGACATCTGGTAACTGACAATTTTTGCAAGGTAGACAATTTAAAAGACATCTGGTAACCGATGATTTTTCAAAGCTAGTTGTCCACTGCATACATTCAAATGAGCTTGAAAAAAAGCAGAGGCACATCTGGTGTCATGAATCAGAGCTCAGAATAATCCCCATCCTCTGCTGAAATGTTGCTGGTTCTGCCAGTGGTGAAGTTGCAGGCAATTGAAAAGCAGCACAGATGTGACCTGTGGGAGGCTGGAGGGACAGATGGCCAGGTGCCCTCCTGGGCTGAGCAGTCTGGAGCTGGACTGAAGGCATTTTTGCCACCTGTCTTCCCAAGGGACACCCTCTGTTTCTTACTTCAAGCCAATTCTTTTGAGTGCGGCCACTTTGCAGTGACCACCAGCTTGACAAACCTGGGGCCACTGGATTTCTTATTGCTGAGAAGACTGAAACAGAAACAGGCCCAGGACATCCCAAAATGTGTTTTCCAAGTGTTGTATTATTGTTCCTGCATGGGGAGAGCCACAGTGCTTTGAGTTATGTGTACTTTCAGCTGGATATGAGCAATTTGTGATAACATGAGTGCCTTTTCATCCACCAGCACAGCCCCCAAGCTGCTGTAGCCTCCCTCCAGGCCTGAGGACCCTTCTCCAACTTCCCATTGGATCTATAAGCAATGGTGGTCTGTGATATTCCTCAACAAGGCTATGGCTTGGTTTTCAACCCATCCTTCTTCTAAGTGCCAGGCCAGCAGCCTGCTCATCCCAAATATCACCTTTCTTCACCCACCCACAGAATGATTTACATCTTTTCCATAGAAGAAAAATGGTCAGATTCAGCCCTGAGTCAGAAGATCCTCATTTGGCCTTGGATATCCTGAGAGTGTGGGTCTCACACCAGAGCTGGAGCACAGATAGTCCTGGCTGTGTAAGTACCAGGGAATTCTGCCAAAAGGACCAGGGATTCTTTTCTGTAGTTGGCCCTTGTAGAATGCTTTCTTTGAAAGAAAAAAGAAGTATATAGAAAAAAATCCATCTCTTGAAAGCTTATGAAATCATGGCCATGTGCCACAGAGGCTAATGGGCTCCCCAGTAATGTCCCTCATCATAACTCAAATGGAAGGAACACACTCTAAGGAGTCTTCACTCTCACTTCTCTTTGTTTTTTGTGGTTTTGTTTTTTTTTTTTTAGTTTGTTTTAAATAAAGCCATTAGATCCTTGAAAAAGCAGCCACTACAAACTATGGAAGGAGTTTTCCAAAGAGCTGCTGTGGGGCCTGAGCAGCCCCTCAGAACCAGAAGGAAACTTTTCCACAAAGAAGTTTTCCATCTTCTCCCTTGCACAGAAGAAAACACCGAGAGGGAAAACCTCTGTCTTTGATAGTGTGGGAAAAAGGTCTGTTGCAGTCTCAGCTGAGCAAGGTGTGAGTTCCCTCTCCCTCCTATCCATCCCAAAGGGGATAAACTGTCCTCTTTTTTTTCCAGGCAGATGCAGCTTTCCCCAAACTCGACCAGCAGCTCTGCACATCCCTCTCTAACCACCATGCCCATGCTGATGGAGATGCCCCCAGGAGCAGCCACATTCAGAGAGCTGATAGGCTGATGTGTTCTGAGCACGCTGCATTACAAGTGTAACCTCAGCCTCTCTTCACCTTCCAGCTGGAAAATCACATTTGCCTCTAACAGTCCATTCCACCACCTGACCAAATACTTCACCAAATTAAAGACTGTGACATATCTCCTGAGCAGGCCTTGCAGGACAATACCTGAAGTCCCATTCACCAGGGGCTATTTTGCTTCTGTGGCATTTGATGGGAATTCTGTGGCTCCAGTAAGGAGGGGCTCAGCCTCAGTTTCTCAGCTGTCACTGTTCTCCAGGGTTTGTGGTATCTGGAGATTTTCCTGCAGCTGGGCTGGCTTAATTCCAGTGACTGGGAATGAGTTTCCTGAGACACCCCTCCTCTTATCACTCACTGCCTTAAACAAGTTTGACCTTTTGATTGGTTTGAACGTTGGACAGCATTGAAACACTTGTTCTAGCAGATGAGGTCGGTCCCTCAGCTTTCTACTGTGTGTGATGGGGCAGTTAATGCTGCAGCAGGTTTAAATTATGACATATTCCCAACTATGGGGACAAAGAAAGAAGGTTGTCCCCTGACATCAGGCTGGACCAGGCTTATATTGCACAGCTTCAGCTTTCAGCTCCTGCCTCTTGGTTACTTCTGTTTGTAGACAATGCAAAGAAAAAGAAACCTTTCACATAATACAGAAAAAGTTCTTATCACTCGATCTTCCTCTCCTCTCCATCATCCCCTCATGACTTCAAGAAGCCATCCTGAAAATGCCTCCTGCAAAGGATGGTTGTGTCACTGCTGACCTTGAGCAGAGGTTTTTAATAACTAGCAATGACAAACAAAAGCTCAGAGTAAGGCAACATTTCCATGGCATTTAAAATAGACTTGGAAGGAAAGATATTTTGTCTAAACAAATAAATATTCCTCAAGCTGTCACAGGCCAGAATTTGTAACATCACGCTATATATCAGACTTTGAAAGAAAAAAAACAACCAACTGGAAATGGATTCCAAAGAGCAAGTTGAAAGAAATGCAAAACCCAACCACACGGGGAAAACCACACTGGAGCAAATCCAAATCTTTTCATCGTTGTAGTAATATTTTATGTTAACCTGAGGAGGAATTTATGCTTTTATTAATGAAGGATATTTTTTCTCTGTCATCTCTGCAGGACTCAATATAGACAAAAAAGAGCAAAGTCAGTGACTTCATTGCTCTCACTTCTTTGAGCCATGTGACAAACAGGAGTTAATGAAGAGCCACTTTTTTCCCTGCTTGAAAAAGAATGCTCATGAGTTTAAAAGCTCTGATAATGTTTGCTTTTTACAATTATGGTTGCAAAAATTACAAAGGAAAATCTTAGCTGTAGAAGGGGAATCTACAGATAAACCTTGAGAAAGTTTTTGTTCAGTGGTTTGTATCACAAAGCTCCTCCACGTTGGCCATCGTGCCACTGCTGTGAAGGGTCATGGCTGTGAATGTGATCTCTCAGATGGTAAGGACAAATCCAAAGGGAAGAACCCTGGATAGGATCACCTCTAAGGATGGCATGACCACCATCTAAGTAGATGTATTGATGCATCCCCTATCAGGTAAAACTTTTTTCTTGGTCTCTAGACTGATTTTTAGGTGCAATGAATTTCAATTACAGTACATGGAAATCACAGCATTCCACTTCAGATGTAAAATCCTGGGGCTAATTTCCTAATTATTAATTTTCTCTACTGCCCCAAAGGTCTCCAACTGCCATACTCCTTTACTTCCTGCCAAGCCTAGCAGTGAATCTGCTGTTTCTTACCCAAAATGTAATTTCTTCAGGGAATTATGGCTAAACCTTGGGTCTGAGGGGTCTGATGGTCAGGGTGCAGAGAATGAGTGATGCTGTGCCCTTGCAGCCAGGGCTGGGCCACAGCTCTGTGCTCTCTGCACAGGGTATCCCAAAGCACTTCCAAGGAGGACACAGCCCTGCAGCACTGACTGCGTGGGACTGAAGATGAAGGGAGTGAGGAAGGCAGGAGAGCAAGAACATTGCTTTTCAGAGCTCATCATTCAACACACACATACAAAAAATCCCCTGGAGTCTGG
Organism: Serilophus lunatus; assembly: GCA_013399895.1. Lineage (NCBI taxonomy): Eukaryota > Metazoa > Chordata > Aves > Passeriformes > Eurylaimidae > Serilophus > Serilophus lunatus. The sequence goes on from VXBA01004031.1 coordinate 470,335, forward strand.
CAGGGCCCTGAACACCCATGAGCAGGGAGAGAACAAAACAAATATTTTCTTAATTTAATTTTAAAAACAAGCATACAAATATGAGTGCCTATAAATTTTACATAGTAACATTCTGTCCTTTGGATCATCTCCCCAACCCACTCCCACTTGGAAAGTTAAATAAAGCTAGTTATGTTATAAAATATTAATTATTAAGTGAACATTGTATTGGGTCTCATGAATCATTTTGTGTTCAATATTTGCAGTGTCACCATGGTGAGGAGCTGCACCTAGTGACAGGGCATTACTTATAAAGACTGGTGAGCTCAGCCATTGCTACTGGCTTCCCAAACTATAAACCTGTCATTTGGACTATTCCAGCTCAGAAACCATAAAATGGGGCTTCAAAGTCAGCATCACTATTTGAAGTTAATCCATGGCTCATGCCAGCTGTAAAATTAATGTTACAAACACAGAAATATCTACAATATAAAAGTATTGACTGCTAAATACACACATTGACAGAGATAAAAATCGAAGTGAAGGTGGGGGTTTTGACAGTTAACCTGAGTCAACAGATTAATGAGATATAATATGAAGTGTGAAAGCTTTAATGACCACAAGAACAAAAAAACAAAGTAATTTGAAGGTTCACTAATACATCCTCTCAAGAGATGCTGTACAGCCCAGTTTCAAGGCATAGCTCTGGATCACTGGGGAAGCTGTCTTACAGATTTTATTTCTTGAAAAGGGCTTTCATGTGCTCCTACATTCCCAGGGATTCAGTGGCCACTTACAAAATTCAATGTCCTATGAAATGCAGTGCCTCATGTAGTGTCTCATGTAGCACAAAAATGGCACTAGTTGTCATTTTGGTAAATTTGGGTCAAAGTACAAGGTAGTGGTTTTGTTTAAGTCTCCAGATGTTAGTAAGCATGGGGAGATGATCCATTTACACACAGTCTCTGCCACTTGGCAGCCAAAATGTTTTCACGTGGTCACTCTGATGCTTGTCTGAGTATTTCTACATTAAATCAACCACAACAAGAACAGTTTAAAATCATCGAGCACAACATCTGGATCATTTGATCGGGTTGGCTCTCCAGGGCTGGTGTTGGGAGGAGGTTTCTGGTGCCCTCCCATGCTCTATCTGGGCTTCACTAACGAGATGGAGACATTCTCCAGCACGAAGAGTCCGACCAGACAAACCTCACACATCTCTCCTCCTCCCCTGCTCTCAGCCCACTGATTATCTCAGATCATCAGTGTTTTGGATGACCGAATAAACAGGATTATCCTCTCCCAGTGCCTGCTAAGTCAAAACTGTACAGCGATCCTATTAGTGGATGGCAATGGTGTGAGTATGTCCAAGCAGGAGATTAGTTTTTGCCTGCTCTGTGGAGCTGAAAACAGCACCGGGAAATTTTTAATCTCCATGAACGGGACACTAGAGCTCACAGAAAGAAAATCAAATTCATCTTTATTATCCTTCCCAATCAGCTGCCTGGCT
>VXBA01004031.1:471878-503530 GCA_013399895.1 Serilophus lunatus
AAAAAGAAAAAAATTATCCCAATTGACAAAGTCATAACCTTCTTTCACTGATACAGCACCGGATTTGGGATGCCAATGAAAAACATCTTGAATACATGGCCTTTCTCATCCAAAGTGATCCCAGAATGCTTTACAAGTGCTGCATGCAAATGGCACGTGGGATTAGCAGCACTTTACAGTGGTCTGCCTCTGTTCCCACTGAGGTTAACGGGAACAGAAGGGGGACTTGCCGTTGAGTAAAATGTGAACCAGGCTGGAACAGGGCCAGGACACTGAGATCAAGACTCGCATTCATTTGGGAGCTGCTGGCACAATGGCCCTATTGATCAGCACTTTGGGTTTACGCCTTGTCCAAAACAATGTACCAAGCTACAATGGGACGTGAAATGATGCCATTTAAAACCTGTTGGGAATTCATCACTATTTATTTTTCAAGCACTCGAAGATAAAAATATTGAAAGAACAAGCAGCTGGGGAAATACCATATCTAAATTAAAATCTTCTCACATAGGCTATCTAGATTTTAACACAGGGCAGCATCCAAGCAAAGCCAGCCAGCTCCCAACCCTCTCATATACGTGCAGGCAGAAAAATAAATTCCTTCAAAAGAAGCTTTGAAGAGCATAATTAAGCATGAAATTTACCATATATTAAATTATACATCTAGTAAAAAGGACTTATTAGCCCAACAAATGGGCTGTTAATGATTTCAGGTTTGCCTGAGGCCATAAGCTAATAAACTAGTGATTAACCAGTATTTCTAGGATGCTGCTGTTGAAAGCTGCAGTCCAGTGTCACAGCACTTGCCCATAGCTTAGGAACTGCAGAAAAACCAAAACCAGTGAAAAAATGCAACATGTTTGGGCCACAGAAACTACCAAATTTACAGACAGGTGAAAGTCCTGCTCTGACACACCATGAACTCCACCCATCACTTATCCAGACTCCCCTGCGTGCTGGGATTGCAAAAATATGTCTTCCCAAATCCAAGCAGAACCAAGTGCAGTCTCTTCCAAGGCAAGAAGAACTCCCCATGGTGTGTCCTGGCACAGACCATGCCCAGGAGAGCCATGTCAGGAGTGTCTCCCTGTCTGTTTGAAAGTCACTGCCAGCCCCTGCTTGGGACACCTCCCTGCTGTGCCTGACCTTCCCTACCTCCCTCCTCTGAGGCCACACTTCAGTGACCCTGGGAGCCATTTATATGGAAAGTAAACCCTCAAGAGAGTGTTTGACAGTTTCCTTCACACATTTCTTAGCAACTGGTAACGAAAGGAAAAAAACAACAGGCCATTTGGTCAGCCAGTGCTCTCCAAAGCACCCATGCTTACTCTGCTCCTCACAGTCTGAAGAACTGAGGATGTGGGAACCAAAACTTGCACAAAATAGTCCTTTGCAAGGCTGGAAACAGGAGAAGCAGGGAGGATGGTGCCCACCCACTGTTGTCAGGACTACAGGAGAGCTTACATATGAAATGAAAACACAAGCATGTGCACAAACCTCATGTCCACACAAGCAAGGGGACATTTGTCAGTGCAACTTCAGACCAATAAAACTCTTCTTCACTGACACACAGTGCACTGGGTGGCATTCGAAGTCCAAAGAACTAAACAAATGAAACCTTTTTCTAAGGATGATTACTCAGCAGCTCAAAGCAGAGAAAGGAAATCACCCAGTTCACCCCTCAACCAGCATTTTCACCAGCAGGCTCAGCAAAGCCTCTAAAAATCTGTGCAAGAAATGCCCATCCATGTACAGATTGTAATTCATAGAACTGTCCATCACCAGAGAGTGATTCTGGAGATGGAGCCAGAATTCTGATGGATGCAGAATTCCCATTATTGCTGGGGTGGCACAGCATCCCCAGGGCTGCCCACCAGCCTCCCTTGCAGGGCTCAGCTTCTCCCCTCAGTGCCAGATTGTCTGACCTCTCCACTCTGCCATTTCTCCAGAGAAACTGCATTTCTCCATCTCTCCAGAGTGGCCCCGAGCTGTGCTTTGCTGTTTGCTACCTCGAGAGTTGCTAATGGCTTGATCTGACATAAAGTTCTCACCCTTAAAATAAATGGTGTAAACACAGCACCCTCCAGGAAGGTCTAAGAGCAAAATGAGAGATTTGTTTGATTTAAGGAAGCCTTTCCTCAAGTGTTTTTAATGCTTTTTAATATTTAGATGACTTTTTTTACATAAAATGACAAAGTATTTTCCTCCTTAAGTGTAATTAAGGTCCAAGATTTATATCTCCACCTAAGAAATAAAAAAAAGGATCTTGTCTCAGTAGAGACCATGGCAAACCACTGGCTGCAGCTACCACCAGAATACAGCCCATGTGCAAACTTAGAATATAAGTTTTTCTGGACATTATTTACCTGCAAAGAATACACAAATATTTTCTTCATTTCTATTTTTCTTGCAGTAACATTTGCTGCACAACTTCCAACATGTTGCTGAACTGTTTTTTTTTTTAAATCTACATTATCGTGTCATAGAAATCAAATGCATCGTTCCTGATTTTTCATATAAAAATCTAATTTTTTAGTTGTTATTATTATTACAAAAAGCACACAGCTTCATTTCAGCAGGAAATGCATAGACTGCAGATTAAATATAGCAGTCATTGACTTTCCCTGAGATTTAGACACTTCTGAAAATAAGTTTTTTGGCACCCACTAAGGAACACACTGAACATCTCCTTTAGTTACAAGCCCTCAAAATAAAGAAGACTTACAAAGTTCTTACATGTATCTCTAAGAATTTCATCTGAGATCTTGTTTAACTCTCCTTATAAATATTCAGGGCTGGTCCAGCTCTCAGTGAACAACTGGTCAAGAAAGATAATTAAATATAAGAACTGCATGATTCCTTTTATCAGCCTCACCTGTCCTTGTGGCCTTGTACAAGAGAAATCATTTACACAGCACCTACAGGAGACCCTGAAAGCCTCAACTTCCCCAGTGCACTCAGCCCTGCCCCTCAGCCCTGCTTCTTAATATTTAAAATGACCTTTCCAAATTTGTTTTGTTTTTAATATTTTCAAAAGTCTTTCCCACTGAAATTGGCTGATTTTCCAGTGAATTCCAGCATGTAACCCTGCAACATTTTACTATTTTGAGAGTAGAGCACAAGTTTCAAAATTTCTCCTGAACAACAAGCATCTACATGAAGTTGTGATGACATTACACTGAGCCTAAGAGTCATCCTGGAACAGAAACAATCCAAGCAACAATATCAACAATATTTGGCTTTGGGAAGAAATTTTCCCATAAATTCAGGAGTAATTACCTCTTTTCCACTAAGGCTGCAAGTGATTCTGTCTGGGCTCCTGTGCGTGGCTACTGAAGCCCATATGATGTATAATCTTGGAATATTCTGTCATAAATAGTTCATATTACACCTTTTCCAATTCTTTTTTATTCCAAAGATGACTTTCTGAAGGGGGCTGAACCTGACACAGTTTTACCTTCTGTCCAATCACAAACAGACCTTGTGAGGACTCCAACATTTATCTTCACAAGGAGATACAACAGATTTACATTGTTTCTTATTTAAACCTTATTATTTTGCTATAAAAAAAAGTTCATCAGGAGTGTTTTATTACCCCAGCTGACCACAAGATGGAAATCCTTTTCCATAAGATTAGGAAAAATACAAATTAAACCAAACAAAACCCAAACAGTCCCTTTCCAGGAAAGTGTTTTAGAGGAAGCAAAGCAAGGTTCTCATCTCAGCAGCATCTTGTTTGGGAGGCCTCATCAAGACTTTTTCCTGAGAAGTTTTCCCTTTTCTAATAAGGGCAGATTCCCTCAGAAGTCGTTCTGATGGAAATCCCTCGCTGGCTCCAGTCCTTGTGCCAGCAGCTCAGATCCACCAGGCACAGAGGAGCACCATCGACATGTGTTCATTGTTAAATTTGGAAATGTGAAGGATAAACTCCTCATACCATTACAGGTTATTTTTAGAGTTAGAAAACCCTCTGAGGAACAGCTCCAGCCACCTAAAGCCTGGGATGGCAGAGCTCAGGGAGAGCAGTGGGGTTTGATCTAATCTGCTACACTGGGCCCTGCCCAGCCAAAACCACTGGTCTGGGATGGAAATGTCATTTAATTTTGTTATTGCTGATCTATAAAACTGTGCAGAGACTTGCAGTGGGCACAACCAGCACTAAAAGGCCATTCCTGTCCCCAGGGGCAGGGGAAGGGTCAGTGAAGAGGGTGGTGGGTGGGAGACGGGTCCCTTTCCCACCTCCAAAGCACTGTGGCATCTCCTGCAGCTCAGGAGGGGAGGGCTGGGGGAGACACTGCAGGAACTCTCACTCCCTCAATGCTGCATCCAGCCAAGCTCACTCCAACTTGCTTTTGAACGAGCTATTGCTGTGAAAGAGATGAAAGAACAGCTTCCATGTTTTTCATTATCTGATCGTGTTTGCCACTCTAAATCTAATTGAGACAGCAAGCAGGGAGCTACACTTGGGAGGCAGACAAGACATTTGCATCTGTTTTGCTGATTACAGTAGTTGCACATTTCACTTTAAACATCAATGGGCTGCAACTGCTATTCCAATGATATGGAAATTGGTACTTTATACTGAAACATCCCCTAAGCAACAAAGGGAAGGATTAGTACAGGGCTTTGGTTTTTTCCTTTTCTCTTCTTCTCATTTTAATGAAAACACAGTGGCAGTGGCAAACTCTTTGATGGTTTATGAACAACACCTGTATCTTTTCATATTTTATTCATACCAAGTTACAGAATATTTGAATCATTCTGTGCAACTATTATGACAATAATTTCTAACTAAAATATCCCTTTTTGTCTGAGATGTTGAATTAACTTCGTTTTCAGCAGATTTCTTCCCCACAAAAATATACACACAGGCTATATGAGTAATTATTCAAGGTAATTAAGGTACCCCCACCAATTTATGATTTTTTTCAGATTTAGATGAAGGTAAGAAAATGCCTTACTGGAGCCTGTCTTGTTTCCACATACCCAAAAGCCAGTTCTCATATGGCCAATGTCCCTTAAGACTGAATCCAACCCATTTCTAGCAGCATATAGGAGAGTCAGTGAAAACAAGAATCAAACCACAGTCAAATCACAGTGGGAATTTTTGCCACTGAAGATCTCACAAATAAAATCAGTTGTGTTCCAGCAGGTTGCAGGATTGATCCTTCAATCCCTGCCCAGCTCTGCACCTTTTTATGAAATCCTAAGATAACCTTTAAGTGAATTTGAATGTTAAATTCACTCTGGGAAGAAGAGGTAAGGGATATATAAAGACACTCTATTAGTCTCCCCAAAATCAATTTCTTTTACAGATGACTGATTAAAAACATTTTACAGCCTTTGTAAGTTGTTGATATGGTAAAGAAACGTGAGCAAAGGGGTATCACTGGCTTCAGACCTACCAAGGAGCAGAGTCAAGAGGACCCTCATCCTTGTCCACTGACTGTTTTACAGAATCTTCATCATCACAGACTTTATGCTCAGCAGAGCTGTCCAGAATGTGCTGAGAAAAGTAAAAGCACATTACAAACAAAATGCTTTTAAAATAATCTCAGTCAGACACATGGACAAAATTAATCTGTAAAAGAGTCCATCTAAAGAGAATGACTCACAATGTTTCTATTCTGAAGTCAAAGTTTTGAGGCTCCAGGGTGCCAAAAGGTGGGAAATTATCAAGTATTGACCAAATGAGATAACTTTCCTATTTTCGAAATTACCCAATTATTTTAAAAACTAAAACACTGAACTCCATCTGTGGGTTTTTATGTTCCTTAAGTATCCAGCACAGGCCTGGTGAGAAACTTCAAATTCTTCATAGGCAGGTTCAGAACAGAAATGTGAGCAAACACAGCAGCTCCTTTGACTAACAATTTTCAGCACAACACCCACGACAGACAGCAATGCCCAATCTAGAAGTGCCTACATCATGCAGGGGCACAAATCCTGCCCTTACCCACGTGCCCCTGCAATCCCACTACCTTTGGTGTTTTATTCTCACATGTATTAAAAGGACAACACTACTTTCAAACGTTCACCCTGCATTCATCACACTAAAACCATCACAAGAGGGCCAGCTACAATATATTCCCACAGCAGCTCTGATAACCACACTGGCACTTTTTGGATTCGTGAGTCCCACATGAATATTTATGCACATTTCCATGATATGTCCCCTAGTTTGCATAGGGCACAGGTTGTCAGCAGCTGAAAGCCATTAGCATCTGACAGCTGCTGAAAGGGCTCGTTGGAAACAAATAGGTGGTGCCGGGCGTATTGTGGAGCCGGCAGGTGATTAGGGCATCATTACAAACTGCATCTTCTTTGGCAGCTGCACGGACAAGGAGGGCCCTCCCTGCACTGCCCAGACCTGCCTGGCGGAGGGGAGATTTAATTATCATCACCACATAATGGGCAGTTTGTGGAAGACGAAGACCTGCCAGAAACAGATAGTGGGCAAACACAGGGCACAGCTCGCAGCCGACGGGGTAATTACAATCCAAATAGGAGTGGAGGCGCTGGCTGGGAGCAGCAGATGTTGCTGTCCATCAGCATCTCCACACAGAACATATGTTCAAATGGTCCTCGAAAACAAGGCAGCAGAACGTTGTTTGTAGAGCTACAGGATGCACGGGGTGGGGTGTGAGTGTGAGCTCAGGGAAGGAACTGGGATTCTCACAGGGAAAATCCGGGGGAGCAGAGCTGGGAAGCAGACAGCACACAAAGCAGGAAAGCATGGAAGGACCAGGGAGGAAGATATTTCTTGGCCTTCAACGCATCAACACCCTCCCCCCCCAAAAAAAACTTCCTTCCTGGGTTTGATTCTCAGGGAGGGAGGGCGAGGATGAGCCAACGAATGGTAAATAAACGTTCCCAGAGGAGGAGAGAGATGGGACCTGTGACTTTCCACCTCAAGTGGGTCACAGCTGTGGGAGGGTGGACAGAGTTCTCCAAACGTTTAACCCTTTGAGGTGGAACAGGTTGCACATATGGCAAGTAAAAGATGCTGCTCGGTTTTCGTTCAAGTCAAAGCAAAATAAAAGCCTGTGTTGGGATGCTCAAATGCAACAGAAGAGAGGAACAGCACAAGACAGCCCTTCTGAGATGCTGGAAATGCTTGTCTTCCTACACCATTAATGATCACAATTATTCCAGTCAAGGCTATTTCATAAGTTATTTAAAAAAAAAAAAATTAAAATCAGGAAATGTCAACATGTGCACATTACTTCCTTTCAAACCATTTTCTTGGCAACCACCCCATCTGTTCTCAGTCCTTCTTCCAAAAGGGAATTAATGCTCATCTTCATAAACTTTACATTTGAGGAAGTTCTGAAATGACTTTACCTACACAGCATCACCTTCCAGACTTGCAATACTGCCACTCTCACCACAATTCATTCTTTCAGCATTCTTTTTTGCTTCTAGATCTGTCTGAATAATTACCATTGTAAACAGATTTATACATCGATTTTCAAAACCTAAATTTGGTTTGTAAATTGCCACACAGCGCTGTCACAATATTAACAAGGATGAACCTGCACAGCTTCACTGCCTTTGATGCACAGCCAGAATCAGGTCTTTTCAACATTTTCTTATTAAGGATAAATTAAAAACCAAACTGAGTGTGCTCAGGTGAGGTGGCCTTGATGAGAACAGTGCCCAGCTGTTGGGTTTTCTTTGTTTGATGTCGATACAGCCTTTCAAATGCTGCTGCCTTTTCTCTGAGTCTATAAAGTCTCAGAATTGGAGTTTTTTTAGTAAAAACATCAATCCTGGATAATGTCCACCTCAAGAGAGAATCATGTCTTTTGGTTTTGCCTGGGCTTACAGGAAGGAATGGCAGGCAAAGATGACCAGGTGTACATATTCTGTGTTGGGAGCTACTTTTCTGTTTCAGTCTTGCTCTCCCAGCAGATTTTTTCCCATGCTCTGTGTATATAGTTACTATTATAATTACAGTCACAGTGAATGTTTGTGCAAATGATTAGCTCTGAATCTTCTTGGTTCTTTATACACCTCTGTCACTACTTTTAATTTTATTGATATTTTTGGAAATGGTGAGAGTGGAAATACACCCAGTTCCCTGGAAGCAGATGCACAATACGGCTCCAACTCACAAAGCTCAAAGCTAATAAGAACAGCAAACATTTCTGCATAAAATCATCAGTGAAGAACTGACCCCTGTTATCCAGTCCCAGGGCTCACAAAATGCTCATCTCTGCATGTTTGTGCAATGTATTTTTAAAGCAGACACTGTTTAAAATATGCACAATTAATATTAACAAAGACCTGTGGTTCTCAGTGCGAGTGGCTGGAACAAGTGCTGCCTTCTGTCTGATGTGCAATGACCTTTTGAAATATTTTTAGGCACTGTCCTATAAGCAGTGTGTCTTGCACAAATTACTCCTGCCCAAATATGAAAACAACATGAACCATGAGAAAGACAGAGCAACACCGAGTGAATTTGGTTTTTCTAAAATTGGGAGAAAAAGAAAATTACCAGGATTTATGAGAGGATTTTTAAACTGAATAACTTTCTCTCTCATTTAATCCTAACATACAGGATCATGGGACGTGGATAAGCACATGCATAATGGACTGAAGTTTCTGTAATGCTCCCATCTTTGAGCAAAGGAAGAAGACTACAGCAATCAGTTCTTTGTAAGAAATAGAATTAATAGAATCAATTATATCTTTAATTAGAAATGTTTGTGTCTCACAGGGATGAAAAAGATAATTTAGGTAACTACAAATAATGTTCAGTTTTCAAAACTTTAAACTAAAAACTAAAGTTGGAAGAAACCTGTGTAGAGACATATTCTGTGTGTCAGAAGAGATTGTCTCTCCTCCACAGGAGGAGTCAATCTGCACTGTGTTCTGGGGTATATAAGTATCTCAGACAGTTATGTGTCAATATATATCAATAATGAAAAGTTCTAGGATATTACACAAAGGATCAGCAAAATAAATAAAATAGAAAGTATAAAATCAGACATTTTCACACTTCACAATTTTCATCCAAGTTGGAAAGGGAATGCAGAATGAGGTTCAGGAAACCTGGCAACTCCTAAACATGTGCAAAATGCACATCCCAAACACCTTCTGTAATTTATTTCTGTGAAAAAGTGCCTAGAAAATAACTATTGAACCACCAACTGCTGCTGTTCATCAGCTGGAGGAGCAGCCTCCAAACACACCAACCTGCTTCCAGCAGTGGCCGACAGCAAATCTGCAGAGAGGAGTATTACAAGGGAGGTAAATGCAATGTGAATCTACCTGGAATACCCATCCCCTGCTAAAATCAGCACTGCTGGCACCTCCTGAGCCAGGGGATGATTTAAACCCTCACTAACATGAGCAGGGCAATGGCAGTAATCCTTACAAATTAAATTTAAGGTAGCAGAAAGATATGGAATAACCATTAAATATACATGTATACAACTACCATGTATAGAATGGATTTAAACTCTATTCAAGGATTGTGAATGTTCAGTTCTCATTATATGAGAAACAAAATATCCCTCCTGCATCTCTCTGCACAGGCAAACACCAGTGATATATTTCAAAAATGAGGTCTTGTTTTTAAATCATAGATTTTTCACACAAGTGAAAAACCCACAGTCATCTGTATTTGAGCTGCCAACATAAACAAATGGGTTTGTCTGTGTGGTTACCCCACAGGCAAAAATGTCATGTACCTGTGTTCAGATATTCTGTAGTAAATGAAGAGCTGCTAGGAAGGCTTTTATCAACAGATCACACCAGAAACCAAAGCCTTGCCAAAATTTAGAGGAGAAACAAGATTAAGGGTCTTATTTCTACCCGATTGCAATTAAAAAAGTCAAGTGTCAGAGATTAATCATCAGCATCCAGAAGATGAAACATGTTCTAAGTTCCTTTTAATTAATTAATTATTTTTTATTTTATTTAGATGAGATTTCCAAAAGAAAAACAAAATCAAAACCAAACAAACAGGGGAAATAAAACTCAGTGTAAAATTACTTCTGATGCAGACAAAAAAATCCCGGGATGAGGTTCCATAAAGAATCACCCACTTTAGGTGACACTGCCAACCAATTTCCTCCTCTGTTACATCACCAGTAGGTTCCTTATTAAGGTCATTTCTTTAAAAGTCACCCACAAAGGTGCCATGACATCAAATTGGCTTGGTTTCACTGACACCAAACTATGAAAAAAATTTTAAAAAATAAATTTTCTCGTTAAATCACATTGAAAGGTTTAATCTGTGGCAGTTTTTCATTTAAGGCTCAGATAATAAATTCTTCTGGTGTAATGGTGCCACCAGCAGATAATAGTAAGAACTGGTTTTAGTTATAAAACTTAGACAGGAACACAAATGTCTCTTTGTGGGTTATTTAAGCTTCCAAGAACAAACTTTTTAAAACAATATTTTGATAAGTACACGGAGCTAAAATTTGGTTCTAAATGTGATGCATCTGTAGATAAAATTTTGGATTCATAATTCTCAGGGCAAGTTCCTTATGGGTTCATCTATGCTTTATAGAAAAAGGGAAGGTTTGGGGCAGTGTGAGAGGTTTTCCCACAGTAGAAATGTGATTTTTCATGGCCAAGCAATGAAACACTGGAACAGTAACAACAACATTAAACTCTGAAAACTGAGTGACTCAAGATCTTCAGTTTTGTCTTTATGAATATGGATCAGATAAACATTGAATATCTGAGTGGAGCAACTCAGAGATCCAGGACTCTTGTCCCTTCTGCTCCAGAAGGAAAATTGAGAGGACTTGTTTCTCCAGCCACTGCAGTGTTGACATTCCCAATGTTACTGTCAGCTTGCTATCTTTAGCACCTTCACTATGCTTAAAATCGGTCACTTCTCATTCGTATTTACTTAGTGGGCTTAGGAATTTGGAATATAGTTACACTGGGAAGAAGTCCATGCCATGCAGGTATGGATTTCTTTCCACACAAGGGACTGGGAGTGAGGTCACAGTTGCAGGAATGTCATTTGAACTTAATTCAATTGCCCTGAGAAGTCACTCCAGACTGAAATATAAATAAGGGCAATATGAGAATCAGAACAGTTCTCAGCAAGATCATTTAACACAAGTTTTCCATGGGCTGATTTACATATTTGGATTACAAGAATATTTGCAGGAAACACGCATATTCTGCAATCCTTTACAGCACAGCCCCTCTCCCTGTGCTGCCCTCCACTTTAATGGAGCTAATCTGGAGCACTCCTGGCAGCCCTGCGGGGCCCCCAGCGCTCAGACCCGCAGCTGAAAGTCACTGTCCCCCGTTGTGCATTCACACCATTGCACCTGCATATTTTATTTCACACACAAAAGGTCAAAAGCTCGCCAGCAGGCTGCCTGCCTTCTCACACACACAATGAGTGCAGAAAAATAACTCCAAGGAGCTGCTTGCTGTAATTTCCTGCAATTTAAGACTATTTATTTTTGAAACTTTTGCTGCCAACCTCCCCATCTGACTGTCACACTCTTGCTGAATTTTACCATCAGAACATAGTAATTTATTAGAGATCAAATCCAACCGGTTATTTGACTGTCTTGGTTTTAAATACTACTCAGCCTTTTTAGGCTTTTTAGCTCTGAATCCTTTGGGCTCTCTATAATTAATGTTCCTTTAGCAGAGGCAGTGAGGGGACTGGTTGTGCACAGTTAACCCTTTGCTGAGACCAACACAAAACCACAGCAAGGGGCTGCCTTGGCAAAGGGGTCACCACGAATGATCCACTGAATTACCCTCTGCTTTTGGTACTTGGAAATTAATCATTCCTACAAGTGGGCTGAGTATTGCCACCATCTACCCACATGATTAGAAACTGGTCTGTGCCTGCAAATGTTAATTAACAGGTGGGGGGGGGAGTCACACCCATACATATGGCATTTTGGGAGAGGCTGGAACTTCCATAAATCTTCTTTTTTTAGCACTTGTCAGGCCTCACCTGGAATACTGTGTTCATTTTTGGTCCCTGCTACACAAAAAAGATGTGGAAAGGCTGGAGAGGGTCCAGAGAAGGGCCACGAAGATCATCAAAAAACTGGGAAGCTGCCACAGGAGGAAAGGTTGAGAGAACTGGGTTTGTTCAGCCTTGAAATCTCAGGGAGATTTCCTCACCATGTTCCAGTTAAAGGGTGGCTACAAAGAAGATGGAAACCTGCTTTTTAGGAGGAGTCACATGGAAAAGATAAGTGGTAATGGCTACAAGTTACTCCTGGAGAGATCCTGCTTAGACATTAGAGGGAAATTTTTCACAGTGAGAACAATCAGCCATTGGAACAACCTCCCCAGGAATGTGGTGGATTCCCCAATGTTGGACATTTTTAAGATTCAGATGGAGATTGAGCTGGGCCACCTTGTCAAGGCTGTGCCTTTGCCTAGAAAGGTTGGATCAGATGATCCTTTCCCATCTGGTATTCTATGGCTCTATGAAAAATATTTATGAGTAAATATTGAATTTAGTCCTACACTGAAAGATAATCTCCTGTGCTCTTTACGTCAATATTATCATAGCCCAGAGAAGGTCAAATAGCAGATATTTGGCAAGAAGTAAAACCCATTTCACAGTGAAAGAAGACCAGTAATGAACACATTTTCCTTTAAATTTTAGCATCTTGTTATCATACTTTTTTCTCCAGCTATGTGACCTATCACCATGAATAGCAAAAATACACAACCTAGCACAGGGAAACAACAATATTAATCAAGGTCTACCCTCAGATATATATTTTTGCTAGTGAGTGTTTCATAGTTAGGAGGGCTGCATTTGACCTCTGAACACTTCAATAATCTAATGTAAAACAAAACTACAGAAAAATTACTAGATTTGATATTTACTTATTACAAATTGCAACTGCAATTGGAATTCTGAAGGGGCTTGCCCTAAGAAAGCTTTGTCCTTTTCTGGGTGGGCTATTTAAGGCAGTATCCTTGACTGAACTTCCAGCATTTTAGCTAATTTGACCATGTTTGTCTTCCACCCAAAGCACTCCCAGCAAAAATAGCTGCCAGAGCTCCTGTGCAGCAGTTGTCTCAAGAACTCTGGTTTTTGCAGTTCTCTTATGGTGTTTTTAAAGAAGATTTTTTTTTCCCAAGTCTCTTATCAAATAGCTTCTAGTAATGACAGATATGTTTGGTGTAAGCCTGTTAGTTTCCCACGAGCAGGAGCTTTTGGGGAGGCTTTCAAGAGTATATTTGAATTACAGACACTGAATGAATCACAAAAAAAAAGATCAGGATCTATGGTGGGCATGAAAAACTGTTGTATGTTTTGATGAATAAGTGGCCAAAGGAATAAACCAAAAGATCACAATATCAGACTATAGTCATGTTATTGAACTGATATAAAACGTGTAAAATTGTATTCTGGGCCACACATTTGTTATTTCAAAGGACTTCCCACCAAAATAAGCAGGGAATCATTCAATTTTACAGATTACATGCACAGTCTACTGTACTAAATGGAGCTTGAAACCTACAAACAATTTGTACAAATCTAATTATAAATGTACTAATCTATGTTGGCACAATTTTTCTCATGACTATGTTCCTACCTATTTATTTCATAACAGTAAAGGCAAATTTATATTAACACTTGCATGAGAGTTGTATGATGCAAACCACTGTCTCTGATACCACAGCCTTTATCAGTATGCAAAGGCTGAAAAAGAAACCTGACTGAACAAATTGCAACAGGAGAGCAAAGTTTTATTTTTATTTTATTATTATTATACCTACACTGGCATGCAGTTTGGAGGCAGGTATTTGTCTTCACTGTCACACTTTCTCAGAGCTGGTTCAGAAAAATCCAGGAAGAAGGAAATAAGAGCAGATTAAAAAAGACTAAAGCAGTTTCCAGAAAATGTTATTCTCCCTTTGCCTTTGTATGAGTGTTGGTATAAAGGAACATGCCCCAACATGCAAACCAGCCCCAGAGAGCATCAGAGAGGAACAAGCCTTTGTTTGGAGCAACACCAGGTTACCCTGCACTTCCTCATTCTGTCAGCTTCTGGTAACCATAGAAAACTGATATGAGACACACACAGACCAAATGGGGAATGAAAGTGTCAGTTAATAAACAGGGTCATGTGAAATGCTGGATGCTCACTCATCTTCCTCACTAATGGCTGGGGAATCACAATCCTTTATGTAGCTTTGACAGAAAACGAGCGCTGTAACTTCTTCCAAAATCATTTTGCTTGCAATGCCTTGCACCTGTGGTAAAAATGAAAAAAAAATAGAAGAGAAAAATTCCCCTGTGGGCAAAGAACCAATCTACTAAAATGGGGAGAGTTCTGTGGTACACACAACATCCAAAGACAGTTTGAGGTAAAAAAACATAACCTAATCTTTGTATTTGAGGTAGTTCCTGACATTTCATTGCCTCCTTACTGAGGCAAAACCTCTTTTGATGTTTTTATTCTTCGTATAATTAAATCCTGAGTGCCAAGGGCTGACTGACAATGGTGTTACTTATTTCCCCAGTTTCATTCAACAATGCACCCACAAAGCTTTTGGATTTCAGTCCTGTTCAGAAAGAAGCATAAGACTGGCTTGGTTTTGCAACATTACAAAAACCCATAAAATAATGTCATTATTTTTGTATCTTTGAAAGGCATGAATATAAGCTTGGGACAGTTTGTCTAAAAGTCTGTACTGATGTCAGTGGCCAATGCTGTTTACAATTTATTCCTAAATGCATAGTCATAAAAAAAGTGAGTCATATTCAGAAGAAAAAGACATTCTTAACAGTTAGGCATTATGGTAAATAAATATACTTATGTGCCCAGTTTGTGCTGATTCCCAGGCTAGATGAGTGTCCTGGGGAACATGGACTAGAAGGGAACAAATTGCATCACTTCCTCACTTCCTTGCTGATGGTCTCTCTATCATACAGCAAAAGGACTTCCATAAATGACTTCTTAAATAAGCAAGAGTACACACACATTCAGGCACAAGCCAGAGCACTGAAAAGAGTTTCTAGAAATAGGATTTGATCATCAATGCCATGATTGCAAAATCTTAGAGGGAGTTTTGCCAGTTCTGTAAACAACCTGAATTCTGGAAAATAAAATTAATCCTTGATCAATGATTTCAGTGGATGTTACATGAAGCAGCTTTGCCTGCACTCACAAACAGGCTGCAGCACCCAAGATTTTGTTCACCTGGAAACACCCCTGGGTGCCACAGCACCACCCCCAGACTGAGTCAATGATGCTTCTGAAAGTTATATTTCTACTTAATTGCATTTTGAGACACGTAAATAACTTTAAACTGCTTATGTTTTGTAGGAAATACAGTTTTATCTTTCATTTACAAGTTTAAGAACCTAGAACCCCAATATCTAGAATTGCTATCTAGCTGTTATAAGACTCTTTTTTGAGTTTTACATCATAATACTTAAGATTTAATTTAACATCAGCTACTGATATGCTGAGAAATTTGATGTGCTTTCATTGCTTCTCATTCCCCACTAGGAATTCTCATCCTAATGTTTAACATTGCTGATTTCTGGGCCCTGGGAAGGGGTGGAATAAAAAGCTAATTTTGTGTCAGGGCTGGTGCTTGTGTCCTGTTACTGTTCACTCTCCAACAGAAAAGCTTTTTGTATTAAATTGTAGAGAAGTCATGGAACAAACTCAAGAAAAATGAATTAATAACTGTAAGGAAAAGATGCACTTTCAAGTTAAATATTATGAATTATGTATATTCATTCATGCTGCTTTTTTATATTTGTTGTGAAGTAACAACAGCTTGTGTATTCATCAAAGGATTTAACATTAAATGGTAATTTTATGTTTAAATCACAATTAATTTCAGAATGAGACTATTTCCTATTCACCTGCTGACAGAAGAAATATGGTTGGACGAAGAAAAAAAATCCAGGGAACTTTCTCCATTTATATCTCAAGAAGAGACTTTCTTGATTTAAGGCATAGGATGAAGTTCAGTGCCAAGTGTGCATTTGCCAGCACAGAGTCACCGCCTGATGCTTTGTGATGGGAGCTGCATCCTCAGGGTGCAATTACAGCAATTATCTGGATGGATCTTCTCATCAGCGACCTTTGACTCCTCTCCTGCAAGCTGTCAGTCTTCATCACCAAGTGGGGAAAGCAGGGCATTGTTTCGACTCAATCAGCTGCTTCTGAGAAAGAGAACACCCCCCCATCAGGGCAGCCCTGCTGCCCACACTGACCTCCTGCAGCCAGCCCGCATCTGCCAGGCGAGGGGCAGCCCCGGCATGAACAGCGGGGCCCTCCCGGCTCTCCTCCTGTCAGGATGAAGCCTCAAACACACACTCCTGCATTCCTTAGGCAGCGCAAGGGAAGCAGAAATAAACCTTGTTGGACTCAAAGTGCAAATGCATTGCCTGACCTTAAAAGGTGATGTGCATCTCATCTCCCCATCAATTTTGGGGTATTTGGCCCTAAGGGAAGAGAGCTATGTCTCGTTTCTCATCTAATTAGAATTAATTCATTGAACTGAATTTACTGTAAACTTACAGCTAAGAAAAAATGGAGCATAGTCTCACCTTAAAACTATGATGACATTTATTATCACACAATTTTTGCTGAAGTAAAACTCCTGCAAACGTTTGTCAGAGGGCACGGCCTGGAGGGTGCAGCTCATGTAAAATTCAACTATTTCAATTCACAGTCAGTAATGCTAAATGATGGAGGGATAAGTGACTCAGTTCAAACTGCAGGACATTTAAAATAGGATTGGAAAATACCAACTATAAACAGTTTTATAACTTTCACACTGCAGTGAAACAGCTGATGGGTTACTGCAATAGAACACTCAAAAATCAGTTTTGCCTCAAAGGAGGAGAGGTTAGTTCTTCAGAAAACACTTCTCCCAGTTAAGGGATGGCAGTTCCAAGGTTAACTGTTATCACCACGAGCTGCTACCTACCCTTTAACTAGTTGGTAGTACAAGCAAGGCTCTTTCTTATCAAAGCAATCAGCAATGTCATTCCTTTGCATTCCTCCCACTAGCTGCAAATATTTTTATGTGGACAGGGCAGGGATAAAGCCAATAATAAACAATCTGGGAAAAAAAAACCCTCAAAGCGAAAAATAAAATCATTTACAGAGGTAACTCTGTCAACTAGCAAAGGAGAAAGAAACTAAAATCTTCATTGTCAAGTGCCAATTCAAAGTGAAAACAGATTGAACCAAAACTGTCCAAAAATGCTTTACCATTTTGTAATGCTCACACCCCCCAACTCCAGACAGAGCCCAGCTGTTTCTGTGACTAACTTCAAACAATAGCTGGGCTGTTTAAAAGCTCAACAACAGGGAATGATGCTTGCCTGAAGATATACTGTATTTATGTAAATTGCTTTCAAATGCACATTCAGCTTCTTAATCAAAACAAAAATTAGATATTAAACTGGGTGAGTGGAGGTTACTCTCAGAGCCATATAACACTGTCAGCCATAATTCAGTCTTCCATTAGGGACCACATGGAGGCAGCTCATATTCAGGGGGAGAGATTTCAGGGGGACTTTAAGACTATGGAGTCTTCATGAACCTTCCAATTACCACCAGATGAAACTCTCTGTATTTGCTCCTTCCGAGATGCCCATGGCTCTTAGTCTTACTGCCACAGTGCCTTCATATCATCTTAAGCACTGACCTTTAAGAAGTTATAAATGTTATTTCAGCTTTAATATTCTGATTTTAATGTCTCTGGAAGTGATTAACAGCACTGGCTTTATGTCTTGAGGTCCTTGCCTGCCTGCTCACCACCTTCTGCTAATGTAACTTAACCATTACATGCTGCAACACCCCAGGTTTCTATTTCTAGTTCAGTGAGATTAAGCGAGTAACAAGCAGCAGCATACTGTATCATCAGTGGGCTTCCTTGCTCCTGAAGGCAAAAGGATTAAATCAGAGATTCATTTTCTTCTGTGTATCATCGTTCTCATCTGTACGATGGAGACAACATAGCTTTGGTTGAGAGACAGCAAGGCTTCTTCACAACCACAATTACATTCCCATCTGTTAACTTTTTTGTCAGTTGTCTCTGCAGTATAGTTGTGAGATTATTAAATAACCAAATTCGTGTAACTAACAAAAAAGTAACCATGGCAAAGATCTTCAGTAGATGTGCCGACAGACAGCAGCCGTGTTTGCCTAGTCCAGACTTGGTTATCAGCAAAAAAGATTTGAAAGACAGGAAAAAGATGAGTTTGGATACAAAGGAGAGGACGGCAGGAACATTAGGATGACAGTTCAAGAAAATTTCTTGGAACATTCACAAAAATGGAAATCAGCTGGAAATCCACCATTTCCTCATCTTCTCTACCAGAATAATGCTTAGATGATGAGTAAAAAGCATGTCATGGTGCTGTGTTACATCACAGCATGATGTCCTTGTGGGGAAGCTGCCTGTGCACCATTTCCACACTGCTCTGTCAACACTTAACTTGGAATACACATAAAAGAAATCTACTGGATTTGACAAACTCACCCTTTATCAAAGGGCCAGATCATTCCTCATGGCTTGTGTGCACACTTCAACTCACCTTTAAGGAGCTTTTGAGTTTGTCTAACACATCTGTTGCTTGTTAAAAGCCCTAAAATCTCTTTAAGTAAAGATTTCTTAGATAAGCAGCTGAAATTATCAATAGATAGTAACTTTCTCGATATGTTAAAATGATTTATCAGCAACAGAAAATATATTCACATGCCCCTAGTGCAAACTCCATGCACTGGTGGCACTCATCTGCCCTTCCTTTGAGCCAACTCAGACAAATAAAGCAGAGCAGAAGGTAAAAATAGCAAATGGATGTGCAGGGATGAAAAGGTGTCACAGCCAATGAATGTGGAGAGACCAGCATCCAACCGAGCTTGTGCCAGCCCCACTGGGAACTAATTCCCATTCCGGGAGCCACAAGTCAACCCCATCCCAGCGCAGAGTCACAGAAAATGCCGAGTTGGAAGGGACCCACAAGGATCATCCATTCCAACTCCTGGTCCTGCACAGACGCCCCAACAATCCCACCTGTCCCTAGGTGCTGTCCCAACCCTCCTGCAGCTCTGGCAGCCTTGGGGCAGTGCCCAAACCCTGGGGAGCCTGGGCAGTGCCCGACCACCCTCTGGAGAAAGAACCTTTTCCTGAGATCCACCCTGACACAACTCCAGCCCATTCCCTGGGCTCCTGGCCCTGGTCCCCCAGAGCAGAGCTCAGGCCCTGCCCCTCCTCACCGAGTTGTCCCCGCAATGGGGTCTCCCCTCAGTCTCCTCTCCTCCACCTCAACGCCCCAAGTGCCCTCCCCGCTGCTCAAAACCCTTCCCCATCTCCGTTTCCCTCCTTTGGATGCTCCCCAGTAACTTCAGGAGAAGCCGGGTGTGTACAGGCCCTCCTCTTTGCAGTGACAGGAGGTGTTATTAGCTCCAAAGAGCCCCCAAAGCGCCCCAAGCGATCAGACCGGACGGCGGCGCACACCGCCCTCTGCGGGCACCGGCCCCGCAAAAATCCTTCCCGCAGGAACAGCCAGGCTGGGCTCCGCTTCCCCCCGCCCTGGGCAGGCTCCGGGAATATCGGGAATGATCCCTCCGAGCTCCAGAAGGCAATTCTCTCTAAGCGATCCATCCCAAAGTACCCGCGCCTGCAGCGCCGTGTGCCGCTTATGGGCAGCGGTGAAGTTGTTCTGTGTCAAGTCTCGGTGACACTACGGAGCCTAATTACTAAAAAAATGTCCTTAGAGGGCTGGTTTTAGTCTTTCTCTGCTTTTATCTGCTGGGAAGGATGTGTCACACGGGTCTGGGAAGAACTAATTTTCCTCATGCGTTAACCATTTACAGTGTAGACAATTCTGGCTTGCAGAGGAAACTCGGAATGCAGATTCCTCTTCTTCCCCAAATAACTGAATTTTCTGAGAACGCTTAGAGAATACTATAAAATCTTTCAGTATTCTCTGTTTCATAACATGAATAATTCCTGCATATTCAACAACTCCTCTCCCCTCAGTAAATGAAAATATTTTGAAATTAGCATCTGATCAGAATCAGTGTGGCTTTAAAAAACATTAATACATGCATGCTGGTCTAAAATGTATGAACAATATAATTAAATTACCTTTATAAAATATAAATCTGAATGATGATGAAAACATTTGTATTTGCATAGTTATGCAAATTCTTAATCACGAAGAATAATCACTGTTTGCTTTTAAAAACAATGAGATCACAAGGAATGACTCCTGAAGAGGTCAAAGCATTCTTTCTTGATTTCCAGAAGGACACATTTCTAGCCTCTAACTCCTGAAATAATCATTCTGCACATTCAGAGACAAATATATCTTTTATTACTACATTCATATTCCACTTTATGCAGTCTGATTCTTACATGTCAGCACAGAATGAGTCAGCTTTGTTATTAACAACAATTAAAGGAACAATATTCATAAAATTAATCAACTAATGTAAACAATTCTGCTGCCCCAGATTTTATAACACCGATGGAAACAGCACAAAAAAGAGTCAACAATATTATTTAAACAGTTATCATTAGTATTATTAAACCCTGTCATTGGTAAGAATAAATGAACTTCCTAAAACTTTACCATTATGGCAAGAGACAAACCAATAAATATGAGCCTTTATAAACACTCAATTAACACCACTGTCATGGGAAGGCAGAACCAAGGAGTAAGTTTGATAAATTCAAGCATTTTGTCTTCTCAGTGTTGCTCAAACATTAAAAAACTGAACAAGATTTCTGTCACCAATGTGGTTGTTCCTGTTCATGTATTTTTCACAAAGATGTTTTTTCAGAAGATTGTATTTTAGCATTGTGATTTCTATTAGAAAATAAAGTGTTTGCAGAAAGGAGAGTTAGTAAATGTTCCTTGCATTTAAAAACCATTGTCTTTCGTGTGCTCACCTCAGCAAGGCAAAACAAACCTATCCATTTTTTCTATAAATTACTCTGAAATTAGCAATTTTTTTCTCACTCTGTGAGGGTGCAGCTGAAGGTTCCCTGTAACTTTCACTCCTTGGCAATGGAATTTAGGCTACTCAGTAGAAATTGCAGCAAGAAAAATACAAGCACAGAAAGGCTTCAATATCTTTTTTTTTTTTCCCCCACTGTGTTGGGAATCCATTTCACTTCTGTTTTGTGCTCTCCTGGAGTTGCTCTTTTCATCTCACCTCAATGGCACAATGTTTATTTTCACAGTAGAGACATCTTAGAGTGATTTCTGGGCAACTTTGAAAAAAAAATATTGTAATGATTAGCAGAAAGGCAAGTAAATATTTCAATAAATTTAAAGAATATGCAGTTTAATTCAGTGGAGAAAATACTGCCAATATGTACCAACAGCACATCTTTTATCTTACACTTTATTTGGAGAATGAGTCTATTTTAGGTTGATTATTACATTACAAACCATGTTGCTGAGTATGGTACTCTCATCAGAAGAAAATTAAGCATTATTTAACTAGAAATTTAATTATCATACACATATTTTCCCTTTTTTAATTATTAGTAACAGCAGATCATTGACAACACCAGACTCACAAGCAATCTTTTGTAAAGCCACATATAGGATTCCACAGGCCCCTTCAAGTTGTGCAAGAAGTGGACAGTGATACATAAATACTTGGAAATGTCAACTTTGGAGAAAATCCTTCTGAAACAGCACAGAAATTTCTAATATTTGTTTTGGGTGAATTAATGAACTGAGCATTTGCATGAAAAAACATCTAAAAATGCTTTATCATAGCTCTAGAAAATCAAGCTTTCAGATGAAGATATTTGCAAGACACCAAAAAGAAATTGTTTGCCTGTAGGAAAACATTAATAAACAGCAAAATCTAATTACTGAAAAAACCACAAACACTGCAGCTGTAATACTTGTCTCTAACCATACCATTACAGCTCACCAGTGAAAACAGCAGAGTCAATGCTCATGTAAACTCAGCTGCTGATATATATTCATTAGATTCAGAAACACTCCAATGTTTCTTCTCACTGTGTCAGATTTTCTCTCAGTGTCATTGGCCACAAACCAGTGCAGGTACAACCTGATACACCACAGGTGAGTGTTAGGACACCTGGGCCTAAGCTGGATCTCCATCCTTGCCTCTTGTTCCCTGAAAATCCCTATTGAGGAGACCTTATGGCTTTCAAAAATCATCTGGGAAGCACAGGGGCAAACGACATGATATTCAGGTCAAGTAAAGCTATTTCTTGGCCCTGAAGGTGACTTTAGAAATGTGCAGCCAGCTCTCACCCTGTAAGAGTGTAGAAACTGGAGTGACAGAATAAACACTCAGTGCTCCAGAGCTACCCACAAAGAGCAACCCTGGGGGATTCTGATCATCACCCAGTTCTGATTGCACAGGCATGCTGAACCAAGAGCTCTATAAATGGGCCTAATCACCTCTGTAGTGTGACAGAAGAGCTATTTTAGCCATTTAAATCAGTAGCATGTTATAACTATTTGATTACTACCTGGTCTAAGTATAACACAAAGAAGGTGAACATTTTTTTGAGATGTGCCAGATCTTTAGTGATTAACAGGCAACCTGAGTCCTGAAAGTGAGAAGTTTTCAATCTGGTCTCTATTAAAGCAGTGTATTAAAAATCATGAGCTCTTAAGAAACCTTGCTGTGGCTCAACTCAGCAATGATGTGTCTCATTCCCCTTTATAAAGGCAAAGGGAATTTGCAAAAGGGAAAAGAAACCCATATTTGGAAGCACTGCTAAGGAAGGAGTTTAGCAAATCTTCTGCAGGAGTAGGGGAACAGCCCAGAATGGGCACCTGAGCAATGACCCAACTTAGATGACAAGAATTTCTGGCACACCATAAAGCCTATTTTGAACTATTCTTCCATTATTAGCTTCACTGGGAAACAGCAATCAAACAGCAGGGAAGATTCACTGCCATAGTCTTTGAGCCTTGATTCTAATTTACATGATTAAATTCTAACTTACTTATTGATTACCTTCTGGCTTAACATGCTTTGGGTTCTCATGGATTTTATTTTTGCCCTTGCTTCCTTCTCTGGGTGTAGCAGTTTTTGCCTTCACCAACCCACAAATTTCAGCATGCTTACACATATTTTTCTGTTGGCATAATGAAGAATAAATATATGAATCAAATATTAATCTATGTAAGCAATCTAACACACACAAAACAAATACAGACCTGACAGACAAATTTTGGAAGACTGACTGGGTTAACAGCATCCATAAAACTCCTCAAGATTTTCCAGAATATGTATTACAATTCTGCTTTAAAGGAACCTTGCCATTTGGTGGGTATAAAATGTATCATTTTCTGGTTCCTGAATAAGCAATAAAGTTTTACATGCAAAATCTGTACGTGGAAAAAAGGTTACACTTTAAAGGAAGTGTGCACAGTTCACCCAGAACTAGAAGTATGTTGTCATTGCATATGGTTTTGAAGTGAATATTTTTTTCTCTTCCTTGCAGGACTGGTCCTAACACTCTCCCACTTCAGGCATCTTTCCAAGTTCTTTAATTTCTCTTTAATTTCATACCTCCATGCTACCTTTGTTTATTTGTTCTAAGAATTTCTCCTCTCAGTTGTTTTAAGAACACCACTGTATTAAACATTAGTAACTTCAATACTGGGTTGTACAAACCAACACCAACCTTGAAAACATGACATGGCAGGTATTTTCTACCTAAAGTGGAATACTGTAAAGTTCTTTATTAATCCCCCAATAGAAGGTTTGGGAAAGAAAACAAACTAATTGTGCTGGTTTAGCATTAAGGAGTTATCATCCCAACCAGTACACAGGTTATTACTCTGTCAGAGAATCACAGACTGGTTTGGGTTGGAAGGGACCTTAAAGATCATCCAGTTCTACCTCCTGCCATGGGCAGAGACACCTTCCACTCTCCCAGGTGCTCCAAGCCCCATCCAGCCTGGCCTTGGACACTTAAACATCCATGCTGAAACAAAAATATCTGTAACACTACAATCCAGTTCAGTGGCACATGTACAAACAACCCTCACGGGCACCCAGGAGAGTGTGAGGGTGTTGCACTGACTCCTTATTTACCCTCCACTGTGAGCAGATGCTGAAGAACACACTGGGACACTGCTCCCCCTCTGAGAAGGTCAGAGGTTTTCCTCCTAGCTTTATTAAGGATTTGCTGAGAAAATAACCAGACTGAAGTAATGGTACATTCCAACATGTCAAGGCCAAAGCTATCCTAAATATCCTAAATGTACTCTTTAAAACAAAACTTTCAGTTCAGGCTGAATTCATTCTGCGTCACTGCTGAAAATCGTATTTCAGGCTCAAAAACTGTATGTTGTTCTTATCAGGACATCACTGCTCTCACTTTATACTTCTAAGCAGTGCATGCCCAAAAGATTTATCAAGGAGATAGTCTCATACTCCCCAGCATTTCAATGTCACTGTTTATTTCTGGATGATTTATCCTGGAAATAAATACAACTACACTATTCCAGCGAGGCTGCAGGCACCAAAGCTTTTATTTTCTCATGGTAAATATAACCCCAAAGCCAACCATACCTTGCCAGCTGGGTTAGCAGTTTTTTCTCAGGGAATTTAAATACCTGGTTACATATGTAATTGCACTGAGCACATTTCAATCTTTTTCCACCTCTGTGAGTTTTCCTGTGCTGAAGGAAAGCATAATGCTCATGAAAAACTGCTCCACAGGCACTGCATTTCATGGCCCCTTCCAGGTAGGAATGAAGATTTCTCAAGTGGACATCTGGACAGTTATTCAAAGTAATTAATTTTAATGGCAAAGTTTTGATTTGCACAATCTTGAACGAGAGTTGGACTGTTTATATCCCTGAGTAATACAAATCTTTCAGAGGAAAACACAAAAGAACCTTCAGTGCTCTCTCTAGCAGAGAGAGCCAATAGGCAAATTAGTTTAAGCCAACTGAAGTTGCAGCAAGATGTTGCAACTTTCCAGAGAAATCAAGCAGTGAAAAGCCTAAATCTTATTGGTTTCAGTGGAAATGGTTTAACAAAGCAAATGCTTAAAAAAATTCCAGTAACTCCCTGCTTTGGCCTATACACAAAAATTCATTTAAGAATGTTACCCAAAGCAGTATTTACTAAATTGAAATGAAAACTGCAAAAATACCTGAACAAAGAAGTTGTGTATATGTAAATAATAACTCCACTTCTACCTTCAAATATTTAAGAGACTACAATTGGATCTCTGCTTGAAAACAAACAGATTCTAAAGGCATTTTGTATGTCTCAGTATTTTTTTAATTCACCTTTTCCATACATTTCTGAAAACATAAAATTTTGTATAGGTTTTGCTGTTACTGGTCAGTTCTATTGCCTCAAAGACTTCTCAATGAACAACAGAAGGTCACAGTGCCACAGGTATCAAGCAAAAGAAAAAAGCTAAATCTTTGCTACTTTGCATTTTAAACAAATTAAAAAATCAACCACAAGATGTCACCACATCTCCTTGCAGGAGGAACTTACCTGTAAAACAATGAATACATCTTCCATAGAAATATTCTGTGATGATATGAAGTCAGACATAACATATTTGGTGACATTTTGTGAAGATTACAGATTTCACCTCTACTTATTTCTGTATTTAGTTTTCAATTTTTCCCTTTAAACTCACCCAAATCCCGTTTTTGGGAAATGAAGGCACTACAATGTGGACACTGGTGTCTTGGCACATTCTCTCCATGCTTCTGTAACATATGGATTTTCATGGTGCCACTTTGAGTGAATCTGGCCTGGCAAACACAGCACTCATAGTGTTTTTTCCCTATTAAATAGATATTAAAATAAGGTATGATTAGAAACTCCACTTATTTGATAGAAAGGCAAATCTCAACATCCATGTTCTGACAGCAACAGCTTCCAGACCAACCCAAAGTTATTGTTAGTTGACAAGTCACAAAAAGCTGAGCAAGTTTCCATAGGTTTCCATAACTGATTATAACACAGAATCTTGGCTTCCAGTATCTGTGAGTCAAAAACTGTCTCAAGATATGAACCATGAGTGTTAAGTGGGGATATTTGGAAGATTTGATTCAAATCACACTGTCACATTCTGAATCAAACTAAAACATTAATCATAACACCACCTGCCCTCTCAGAAGACTTGACCATCACAGAGCTATGACATAGGAACACACTGCTTTCAGGGTTAAAGCAATTTAA
Source organism: Serilophus lunatus (assembly GCA_013399895.1). NCBI lineage: Eukaryota > Metazoa > Chordata > Aves > Passeriformes > Eurylaimidae > Serilophus > Serilophus lunatus. Next base: position 498,056 of record VXBA01004031.1, read on the forward strand.
TTTTCTGTTCACCAGACCAGTTGTTGGCAATCTGGGGCCAAAACAATGTCCATGCTTTGAAAAGACATTTAAAAATCTCCCAGCAGACACATCTCCAAGTAAAATCAACTAATTGAGGACTAAGGGGGACAACTTGATCCACAGAAAATGACAGCACCTAAATGAAATATTTTTGCAATATAAAAGAAGTTCAGGAAGAACAGTAATGCTGTAACTAATACAAATGTACAGCTACATTTCCAATGGACAAATCCAGAAAATTTAAGGAAAACGTGCCTGAAAAATGTGTTCTAACTCAAAATCACACACTAAAAAGGGGCAATTTATCAAATGTGCAGTTTCTTCATTTATAAACCTACTTAAGGAATTCACTGCTAGATCCATTCAAATCTACAACACTATTCACTCAAATAAAATTAAACATGACTGCCAGCCTTTGCTATACAAAAGTCAAATAATTTGCATGGCAGTAATAGAAGGCTTTCCTCATTCAGGTAAAACTCACAGGAATGGGGGTTCTGTAAGAGCAGTGAGTGCTGAACAGTTTGCAATTGAAACAAGGGGAAGAATAGGATAATTTAACATAAACTGTCAGGGTTTTTAAAGATGCCAGCTATCAAAAATCTCATTGATAAAATAAGGAGCATGGGAAAAAGTTCAGGCTTGGTAACAGCTTTAGATCTGGACATAATACATAAAAAATTGAGATATTGAATATCCCCTGAACTGTGACTGTGATTCAATCACAGGTGACTGTGACACAATCACAGGTGCATTTCTGAAAGCCTGTTGTTTCCAAGTGAACCCTTTTTTATTCCTTGAGTAAGAAAATGGCAATCCTGGCAAGAAAACCAACAGAGTGCATGAGCTTTACTTTAGACATTAGCCAGTATTGCCTTGCAGTGCATGGAATGAAGTGTAAGTGAGGAGCTTTTGCAGGATCAAATTCACACAAACACATTGTCTATCAGCAATTTCAGCATAACCACAAAGAAAAAGCCCTTAAAATGTAACTAGTTTAAAAAAAAGATAAACAATAGTACAAATATTAATTTGGAGTGACTCATTTAGAAATATTACTACAGAGCCTGGTGGTCTTTGCTTTATACCTGAGCCACTGACCTCAGGGATGCAGCAAATCTCTACTGCAGAAACTTCCCAAGGTTAAAAATCTTGGCAAAAACGTTGTAGCTTGAAAGCATATGAAAATCTTAGCATTTAAAGTCTACAAACCCTCTGAAAAGATTCAGTAAGGTTGTACTTACTTCTACACTGCAGTATCCACATATTGTGCACTTGAAAGGTTTTTCTGAAGTGTGTTTGTACCTCCTGCGTCTTGAAAGTTCACCCCTGGTCACAAATGCTGTGTCACACTCACTGCATTTATAGGTTTTGGTTCCTGCAAGAATAGACCATTCAAATTTCATTTAACATCACAAAAATATGATGTGTCTGCCTTAAATCAACATGCACAATTTTTTAATAGAACCTTTTTCTGAGATTCTGATTTTTTATATACAATAAATCATGGAATGGCTTGGTTTGGAAGGGATTTTAAAGACCATCTCATTCCAATCCCCCTTCCATTAGACCAGGCTGCCCCATCTGACCTTGAACACTTGCAGGGATGGGGCATCCACAGCTTCTCTGGACAATGTGTTCCAGTGCCTCACCACCCACACAGTAAAGAACTCCTTCTGTATATATGTATGCACACCATAAGTTTAACAAAAACACAATTTATCACTTGGCTTCATATGTTTATACGGCAAAAATGAAAACATCACAGAAAATTCTATTGTGCATGTAGGACTCAGGCCCAGCTGAAGTCACTGTTCAGCTGACAAAAATTTTTAGGATGGTATTTAATAAAACAAACAAATGCACACACAGAGAGTTACTAACTACAGATGTCTCTTCGTTGTGGGAATGCCAAAGAAAATCAGAGACATTTCTGAGCACAAATAATCACAGGATACAGCTCTAAGGCAAAGTCATTTGCCTGTTAATTCAATCTTGCAGACAGCATGTAAATTGAAGTCTTTCCAAGGGTTAGGTACCTGTGTGTGTGTTCACGTGGCTGTGCAGGAGAGCTGCTGTATGAAAAGCCTCGGGGCAGAGGTGACACATGTGATGCTTCTCATCAGAGTGGGTTTTCAAAGGATGCCTCAGGTCTGATGACCTGGCTGAGGTGAATGTGCAGAAACAACACCTGAAATCTGCTTTTCCTCCTGCTGGAACAAAGACAAATTTAGGCTGTACAAGTCACAAAGTAATGACTTCGGGTTTTTTTCAAAAATTAGCACCAGTTTCAATAGAGCCCCTCTACTTTGGGTAAAACTACTTCACACTTCTACATCAAAGGATTGCATTAAGGCTTGAATGATTTGCCCCAAAACCAGTGCTATGTGTTAGTGATCCAGTCTAGAATCTGATCCCAGGAAATCTAACTCCTCTCCTAGCTCTCACCCCCAAAACAGGATGAAACTTCCTCTCTCAATATCATCACTAAAATGTGATTCATCAAGGCACTTACAACCTGTGCAACACACTTCTTGATGGCAACTGTGTAATTAGTACTGAGCAAGCTTATTCAAAGATTTGAAAATGGCAGGTTAAGCTATTCTCAGCTTTCTGATAGTCCCGAATCTGTGAAGTGTACATGAAAAACCCATGATGTAAAATCCCCTTTAAAATTACCACTTGANTCATAGCACAACAGTAATGAATTTCTTTTGAGAGTAACAAGTTGAGATTAAATGTGCAACAGTCTCAGTTATGAAGAAGATTTGAAACTGTGAAATGGCAAAAATGTCATATTTGAGGAGTCTTTCCAGAACAGTTGTCTCAGCTCCCAAGTGCACACTCTGTAATGTTTTTCATGCTGAGACTAAAATGCATTTCATACAATGCTTTATACCACACAGAGATGTGCAGATAACACTTCAGTAAACAGCAAACAAAACCACTTTATTGTCATTTATTCATTGTGGATTCATGCCCACACAAAGGAGCATTGTTAGCTTTGTTAGAGCTGCTCAAATGTGCTTCCTATAAAAGCTGTAACTAAAACAAGGGACATTAGTAATTTGTGCAGTATCCACAGACAACCCCAGCCCAAATACCTTAAAAATCTGGATACAGCACACACCTTCACAGACTCAGCACCACTGATGCCATCCAGCCTGTACTGTTTCTGGGGAAAGAGATGCTTATCTGTCCCTTCTGAGTCAGTCCCTAACTCCTGCAGCATACTGTTACATTTCTAAAATCTTAAACCAGCCATTTTCTGTCACTTTTATTTAGGTTTTGGGAAAGACTCTGCTGGCAGGTATTGATTGATGCTTGCCCACCACCCTCTGCCAGCAAGGTGGAACAATTCTAAGCTCATCCATAAACCCTCAAACAAGCTCTCACTTTCAAGCTGAATGAATGAAGAGACTAAATAAATTACTAGGTTTATTCAAAGGCATTTATACAATATTAACTTTGAAATCTCCCTGGAGGTTTCAAATAGCACATACTCTTCAAAAGACCATTAATTTCTAAATGCCATCCAAAATGTCTCTCCTGAACACAAGGCAGATGACATCAGCCTGAACAAGATCTTCTTAAGGCTGAAAGGTATTATTTGTTCTTCCAGATTTCCACAGAATGTTAAGACTTAACCTAAACTAAACAACTACCACTGTGAGCATTTAATAAAAAATTCAACCTCACTTCAAAATCTCACTTAACATATGTTAACTAAAAGTGAACTACAAAGATTGTTAACTCTTTACCTTTTTTCTGGTGTGGTGCAGAAGTCTGAAATTTCAGATTCTTGGGGTGTCTTACCGCTGTTTGCTCTGATGCATATTCCTGCTCTGTACTTTCATTACACAACTCTGACAAATTCTCACTGGCTTTGCAGATTTGGCTCTTTGTTTCCCCAACTGTGGAACAAAGTTTCTTTCCTTCCCCCCTCTTCAGATGGGCTCAGCTGCTGGATGTTATTTTCAAATGCAATGGCATCATTATCTCTGCCAATCTAATTTAAAAAAGAAAATGTTTTACAACTGTCTCAATCAAAGTCAGTTACTAGTGACAAATCAACAAAATGGAAGCTACTAATTCATTTTGATTTTCAGTCTTAAATCTGATGGACAAAACTGCAACAAAAAGTTTGCATTTAGCACACAAGAGACTAACTGGGAAGTGAACAATCACTAAAATTGAGCTTTACCTCTTCAAAATTTTATGTAACATTTCAGAGCATCGTTTTAAGATTACACCACTGAGGATACAAAACCCAGTATCTTTATTTTTTAAAAAGGTTTTAAATTTCACTTCACTTTTAGAAGAAAACAAGAAGTATGCTCTCAGTTTTTTATCAAATATAGGACTTCTGCAGCTTAATTGTCATGCTTTCATTGTCATAAGGCAATTAAGAAGGTTGTGACACTTCTTGCATTAACTAAATTTAAATATGACCTACTTCAGAAATTATCTAGTGGTGCATGAATTTTAAAAGGAAAAAAAATAATATTTTATTATAAAGCCAATAGCTGGCACAGAATAAATAGCAGTGTTTGCATGTCCTTTTAATAAAATCCATTTCAAATGAGAGCATGTTACACACCCAGCTTTAACGATTGCAGTATTGAACTAAATGAATTGAGGAGAAAAAGGGAAATTATGTCATGCTACTTAAGAGATGGAGGCTGTCAAACTAAGTAGTACCGAACTAGTGCACTGAATTAAAAAGTTGTCTGGATTTCAACAAGTTGGTCATCTAGGAAGCCTGAACTTGGTCTATTTAAAAACGGGACGAGATTATAAAAAGCTGCTCAAAGGACAGGAGAGTAAAGCCCAATAAATCTGAAAAAAAACCCCCAATACTGAAGTCAGAACTGAATGGGTGTGATGGAACAAGCGAACAGGTAACACTTGTTCCTCCACCAGGAGCGTGTCCCATGGTTTCTCTGTTGCTTTGCTTTCTGAGCTCCTTTCTTGCCCTTCCTGTTGCAGGACATGAGTCTGTGTCAGCTCTAAGTCATGGAACACACGGATCCCTTCCCGCGGGCTGAGCCACGCCTTGGGGCGTGCTGTGCGCCCCGGGCTGCGCCCGTCCCAGTTCTTGTCTCCGCCCCAGTATCTGTCCCAGGCTCTGTCCCATTCCCTGTCCCTGTCCCAGTGTCTGTCCCAGTCCCAGTTCTTGTCCCAGTCCCTGTCCCAGTTCCAGTCCCTAACTCTGTCCCAGCGTCTGTCCATGTCCCAGTCCTTGTCCCATTCCCTGTTCCTGTCCCAGTGTCTGTCCCAGTCCCAGTTCTTGTCCCAGTCTCAGTCCCAGTCCCTGTCCCTGTCCCATTCCCAGTCCCTGTCCTAGAGTCTGTCCCTGTCTCATTACCTGTCCCTGTCCCATTCCCTGTCCCTGTCCCAGTCCCTGTCCCATTCCCTGTCCCTGTCCCATTCCCTTTCCCTGTCCCTTTCCCT
>VXBA01004031.1:503806-607609 GCA_013399895.1 Serilophus lunatus
TCCCTGTCCCATTCCCTGCCCCAGTCCCTGTCCCTGCCCCACTCCCTGCCCCATTCCCTGTCCCTGTCCCATTCCCTGCCCCATTCCCTGCCCCATTCCCTGTCCCTGTCCCTGCCCCATTCCCTGTCCCATTCCATGTCCCATTCCCTGTCCCTGCCCCATTCCCTGCCCCATTCCCTGTCCCACTCCCAGTCCCACCGTGGGCAGGGCTCTGACGGGCTCCCTGCGCCCCCCGTCCCCCCGCGCCCCGGGTGGGGCCGGTGCTGTCCCCGCTCCTCGGGACGCAGGGGCCGCCCCGCCTCGCGTGCCAGGGCTCCCAGGACCCGCACCCGGCTCCGCTCTGAAGCTCTGCTGGGGCGGGGAGGGGCCAACACGGAGCCAAACCACGGGCGCTCGGGACGAGCCCCGGCGCTGCCTCGCTGCCCAGACCCCGCTGAAGTGGGTTTGCAGAGCCGGTGGGGTGATCCGTGAGCGTTATTACACTAGAGGATGGGCCAGGACTGGGTATTCCATGAGAACAAGTTTAAAAGAGTTCACCCAAGGCATTGTAAAAATGTCTCGAGGTAAACTTGCATGAGTCGAGGGGCTTAACACTTAATCTTGGGTACACTTCTAGGCCAGAAATTGCTAATTGTCAAACTTTTTATAAGGCCTCCTGACTATGAATACTCTGTTAGAGAGCAAAGGACAGATTTGGAGCTTTACCTCTAAATATTAGATTTAAATTTAGGTTGGGTATCAGGAGGAACTTTTTCACAGTGAGAGTGATCTCCCACTGGAATGGGCTTCCCAGGGAGGTGGTGGAGTCACCGTCCCTGGATGTGTTTAAGGATAGGTTGGATGATGAACTTAGTGGCATGGTTTAGATGGTTTAAATGGTTTAGATGGTACAGATGTTAGACTGATGTTGGGTAGGATGTTAACCTAGGTAAAGGTTGGACTTGATGATCTCCATGGTCTTTTCCAACCTCATTAATTCTGTGTGTGTGTAATTAGCTCAGTGTTGCAGGGTACAGCACAGGAACTGCAGCCCAGCGTGGTCCAGATCGTGTTAAACTGAATTACTGAACCCCAATCAAAGCCTGAGACCAACTGATGGCTTTCCTTGCCCGTGGGAGTAACCCAGTAAAACTGGCATTTGTGAAACATCCGTAGCACAACCAGCAGCACGTGCTGCTGGCCTGCCAAGCTGTACCTTCACATGAGATGGGGTTATGCCCAAAGCCATTATAAGTTGTGTTTCTGAGCCCAGTTAAAACTGTTGGGTACCCAGGAAACACGGCCCCTTTTCCATGGAATTTGGCAGGGCCATCGTTGCTATTTCTGTGCAGTGGGTGGCTGGGATAGCAGGGCTATAGCACTGTTGGAAAAGCCAATGAGTCTGATTTTCACAAAGGATGTAGTTGTGAAAAATACATTGCTGTAACTAGTTATAAGAATGAAAAAAATCTTCACGTCTTGAAAAATCATGATTTTAGATCGTTGACGTTATTGAACCTTATCCTCAGAGGCAGCAAGTGAAAATACCATAAATACCCTTGACAACAAGTACTCCTATCCACAGTTCTGTAGACTCTTAAATGCAAAAACAATACAGAATTTTACATTTAATAACTGCGAGTTAATTCTAACTGTTCTGCTACCTGGAATCAACACAAATCCAAAGCAATTATTTAAGGGTGAATAAGTATTCTGGCAATTTAGGGCTGATATTTTAGTTAGACACCACATTATTCATCATTCACAAATCTGTGGGCTCTCCAAACTAAAGAACAGGATGCAGAGTACACAATATATTCACATAATCCTGCTGCCAGTAACTGTGGCCAGAGATTTTACTTCTTACAAATTTCTGAATGTTTTCAAGTTGCTACATACACAGTGCAATTACGATAGTTGAAGGGCACTGTAGCAAAAAAGTTGTTATGATAATATATTTTAGGTGATTTTAATGAGGTTTTCTGCACTTCAACAGTCATCAGCTTCCAAGAGCTGTCCTGCCTTGCATTTCTGCATTATTAATACCAGCACCATCCATGCAGTTACAGTAAAGGTCTGTCATTATTTCCATTATTAACTGATGTTTTCAAGGATTTATAACTCCAACACAGAACAGCTCGTCAGTTCATTTTTTTGTTGAATTTAAAGGAGCCACTTGGATCAGCAAGGTGCAAATTCAACTAATTTCTGATTAGGTTTTGACACACTAGAGTTTAACAGCTCCATAATGGCCATTATGGTCTGTTGTGTGTACAGTCTCCAGTTACCACTGCTGCTGCATTGTCTATCTCTAGCTGCAATCAAGCTTCTCCCCACTCCTCTGGGAGTCTGGTTCTTTCTGACACATCAACAGTCTGCCTGAAAAATCTATCACTGAAAGAATAGAGGGCCATTTTCTTTTTAAAGTCATAATTATACTTTGTGTGGTAAACATTCAATATGAATCACTGTTTGTTAGGAGGAGTTTATAAGGAATACAAAGAATTTAATGTAGGCACATTTTCTTAGGCTAGAGTAATGTTACATAGAGAAAACAAAATTTCTTATTTGCTGATAAGAATCTAGCAGTGCATGAAAGTGAATACATGGACAACTAAAATCCTCAAGCAGCAGGGTAAATTCTACCCTTGACTGCACTAAGGAAACACAGCGAACTTTGTTCTGATCTGTGGCTTTCCACCCAGGTATAAACAGTGCAGCCGAATTTTTTAATGGTTAAAATATTGGGTTATCTGTTCAGATTGTCAGTCTTAAATCTGAGTAGTGTCTTACAATATTTTAGATGTTAGATTCTCCTTAAGTTGAGCTGACTATATTAAAAGCTCCATTACCATGGACATGAAGCATATCAGACCTTGAAAGGAGTTCAAAGTTTCCTTTCCTTACCTTATTTCAGAAAAACACTTTGGATTGCTGCAGAGGCTGTTTAACCAACCTCCACTGTGATGCTTTGCACCTCCATCACAGGTTCTGAACTGCAATCCTCTGATGCCAATGGGAGGATTGCCACCAATTTAACTGGGTTTGGAATTTGGCCCAGAACACATAAGCAACGACGGTGTGATTTATTTACACATTTTGACCTGTCCACAAAACACAGAGTAAATCAAGACTTCTGCAGTGCACCTGGGAGAGGGAAAAAAAAATTTAAAAAGAGACCAAGAAAAAAAAAAGCCAAAAAATAGGCCAAATTTAACCTCCAATGCTCATCATTGTTTCATTTTGATGCTCCGTCTTGTAGTTGAAAACTCCTTTCTTCTCCAGAACATGACTCCTGTTAGTCTACGAGAGCACCCAGTCTTTGTTGTGACTTATTTTGACAGCTTTAATATCATTTTCCACCTGGCATCTGGAAAGTTTTCCATTTTCACTTCCCTCCAATGTCTCACTTTTGTTTCCAAGTCGATGTCGCGTTCACGCCGCACCTGTCAGAGTGGTGTCTGTGCCTTAACACTGCTCTGCAAACACACAGCCTTTGCTTTGCTCTTACACCAGGGACAGCCCCTACCCTCATCACCTGTTTTGCAGTGAGATATTGCCCCTCTTAATAATGACAGCAGGAGATAACCTCCTTCACACCATCACCTGTTTCAGGGAAAGCGGGTTTACTTTTAAAATCTTCTCATTCATCTGGCTCCTTTAAACATTGTTTGGTCCATGAAGTTGTAGTCGCTAAATGGTTGAAATATTTTCAGGTGCTGTTGTCAACCTGTTTCTTTAGTGTCCCACTTTCACTGAGATGAGGCATTTCTTCAGAGACCACCAAAAACCTTAATGGAAAAAGAAAAAAAAAAAAAAAGAAAGCATGTCAGCTAATAAGTGAGATTTTAAAAAAATAGCTTATATTCTTTTGGATGTTGTTCTAAGCAAGGAAAAATGAAAATTGCAGATTCAGAATTAATTCAGTGCTTCAGTGCTGGTCTGTAAGATTCTCAGGAGAAAATATACAGTCTAATCACTAGGAAAGAAGAATCTTATTAAAATACTTTTTATTATTTCTTGTTTGTTTTGTTTCTGTTTGTTTGGGGCTTTTTTTCCTCCCTGTCCCTCTGATTCCAGCATGGGAGCTGCAGTTTTTTTCTAGTAAACATCATTTAGGATTCAGATCTGACTTGGATTTTTTTGTCTACCCTAAAATACACAATTCTCTGCTCCTTATCCCTATAGTCACATAAAAATCTACTTAGACCCAAGAATATCAGAACATTCCTACTTGTTTCCTTATTCCTCAAAGCAAAGGGAAGATGGGAACACAGCAAAGCAGACAGATGGAAATCAACCTGGAGAGTATTGATTGACTGGTGTCTGGGCAGGCTATAAATTCCCACTGCTCAGTGCCAAGAGCAGGGTGAGGGGAGCTGCAGAGCTGTCTGGGGCACAGTGCTTGCACTGGGTTGCTCATGCACCATCAACCAAATACAGGCTGTGCCTAAGGCACAGGGAAAGCTGGGCTTTGCTCTCTCTCCAGTGCTCATCTTGACTTTGAGAGGACAAATCATCTCTTTAAATACGAGTGATTCTTGTAGCAGAACCAAAGCAGCTTCTGTTAAAAGACTTAATGCTTTCAAGTATTGTCTATGCTCTTAAAATCCTGCTCCATAGTGTAAATGATATAATTATATAGCATGACAAAAAAACCAAGCCATAATAGTGTACAGATGTGGGCTATATAAAAGGGAAAGTATTTAACAAAAGCTTATTGGAGCTGAAAGTATCAGGGATGATTAATTGCTCAGACACAAGTCAGGGAAGTGGTCTAAAAATTATTAACCATAATTACAATTTGTCTATTAAGTATTTCATCTAACATTATGATATATTTAGAAACAATCCTACCATCCAGTAATGCACCATTTGCTGCTCACAGCAAACAGCAGAGCTGCTTGCCTGGGTCTGTTTGGAAGAAGGATGTTTATTGGGAAGGACATTACTTCTTCCATTTCAAAAGAAATTAGTGTGGTTATACAGTCAACTGCACCTCAGTGACTTCCACTGTTTTCACAGAATACTCTTTAATCCAAGAGATAGCAAAGAAAGTTTTAAAGACAACTCCCCTTAGTTAGTTATTAAAGGTTTCTGTTGCTGTTTGTGTAAGGGTCGAAGAGTTAAAAGTTTAAAAGGCAGAAAGTTTTCCTCTTGTTTTGACTAAACTGGGGGAAACGTGCTAGATCTGTGCAGAATTTGATTGCCAAACACAAAGAGAAGATACACAGCGAGAAAAGATAGTAAAGGTTTAACCCAGCTTATGTAAGAAACAAACTCCAAGGATGCCCATGTTTCCTTCTTTTATCACTGTTAATCTTTAATCAAGAAAACAGTTCTGAGAACAGCTCTTTGTGCACAGCTGAACAGACACCAAAACTTGGAAGTTAATAGGATCAGCAGAGAATGAGACTATTAAATCATTGTCCTAACGAATCTATGAGTGAGATGGACAACCCAAAGGAGTTCAAATTCTGCTTCCACGTGGAAATGCAGCAAGTACACATTAAACCTTGCAAAATCAGCAGTAAGGAGGTGGGTTCAGAAGAGCAGTGGGTTCCTGTGTGCTTTTTTCCAGCTCAGATAACAGGTTGTCTTGGGGGCTACACTTTCTGAAGAGTCCGAATCAAGCTCTTAACTCAAAAATCTAAAGACAAAAACAATCAAGGGCATATTTAACGACGTGTATTAGTGCCACTTCACTGAACAGTGGGTGACCTAGTCCTTGATATTTATCAGCAGAGATACCTTAAATCTTGGTCTTCTGCACTGCTCCAATGTTGATTCATCACTTAAAGACCACAGCTAGGAAGCCCCATGCCTCTTCAACGGGAACTGGTCACAGAAATACAGTATAGCAGGTTTAGTTGTACATATTTTCTGCTCCTGTAAGAGGAAACAAAGTCAGTCTGACAGTCCTTATAATCTTTTTAAACAGCAAGATGAGGCAGTGCCTAGGAAGCAAACGAGAACAGCTAAATGACATGTTTTGTGAATCATGGTTATTGTTTGGAGCTGCCTCTGCAAACTGAAAGTCTCTTGATCTGTCATTCTTACCCTTCTTTTGTTTAAGATCTCCCGGGCAGAGCATATTTATGCTTCCCCCAAAATAACAAGGTACTTCCTTAGTGCAATTGCAGAGCAAATATCTGAGCCCTACAAGGTTAACAAGTGGGCAGGTTTTTTTTATTTTGTTGCAGGATTGCAAGTTGGCTGCTATTAATTTGTAAATACTAGTTAAAGCTCAAGTATAACAAGCTCCTCTGTACATAAACAGTATTCATATGCATATGCATATGTATATTTATCTCCTGAATCAGTAAAGTTGCAGACATGTATAGCAGAGTGAGAATTCTGTCTTCCTAAAATCAAAAGAAAAAAAGTATCTTCTGCAGGGTCCAATTGAACTCTTTACTGTGTGTGGTTTGTAGCAATGATCACAATTGTGGTACTTGTCTCATGGGAACCATTTACACTGACCAAACAAAAGTGCTTTTGAAAAAATGACATCTTTGTCCACCAATGTTGTCTTAATCCTATTGGAATGGTGCTAAGCAGAAGTATACAGTGTGTAGGGTTTCACCTGATCTGTTAACACTTACATAAGAGTTTTCCAGTAAACACAGGATCTGTTACAGGGATTATTGGTTTTTTTGCAATGTTGATTTTCCTCCAGGTGCCAGGTTCAAGAACCAAAAGGTATGTAGTGCTTGACATAGGCACACTTGCCTTCTGACCTTTAGATGTAGCTTGGCTTTCATTTCTGCACAATCAGCTTTTCTATCCTGTTGTTTGGCTTCCAGTGTTATAAAACGCTTGAAATATTAATCAAAGCTATTTTCCTGAGGAAAAAAAGTATAGAACAAATTTCACTTGAAACAGAAAAAACAGTTCAGCCCGAGTTGCTGCTTTTGTGTTGCTATTGAAGGAGACAACAGGTTATAGTTAATGTTTTTCATTTCCAGTAAGAATATGGTATTTGTATTACAATAACCTAGAGAGGACCAAGCACAGACATAAAAATGAGAAGAGATAATTATAATGTCTGATTAGGTTTTAAACTCCTTTAGCCAGGAACTACCAACCAAACTAAGAGAATGCATAACAACAGGGAGAAAATGGCATTGTCACCTCCCAAACCCCCTCCATAGAAATTGTAAAGGCTTGGGGATGTAAAATTACGTGTCCAAAGCCAAATAGGAAATCCATGGCAGAGGAAGAAACAGAACCTAAACCTTCAGGACCTGCACCCACCTTCTAGTTAAAGCAATCCTACTTTAAAGAAGTCAGCTCATGGAGGACATACAGAACTGTGACCAGTGGCTCAGACTACATGGAATAAGGGACAGGAATGTCAAGAGAGAACAAAGGTAAGTGGAAACATTTGAAGAAAGGAGAAAAAGCACATTGCACAGGTAGAGCTGGGTAGCCCTGAAATGACAATTGCCAACTGAGTGCTGCTGGCAAGCAAAGGATCGCAGAGAATAATGAACAGTATGCAAGGGGAAGGAGCAAGAGGAGGCAGGGTTGTATTATCCTAGGAAAAGAAAACCCAAACAAATTCAGATTATAAATGGTGCTTCTATGTCGCTTCTTTAGGCCTGAGGAGGTGAAGTCTCTAAAAGAGCAGAGTTAGCAGGATCCTAGTTATCCACAAGAAGTCAAAAGCTCATGAACAAGAGGTGCTTGAACCTGTGTGCAAGATTTGTTGGTTACCCCTTCCCCAAGTAGGGAGCAGAGAGCCCTTGATAGCTGCAAACTCCAAGAAAAAATGGAAGAGAGACCTTCACCTCCCCTGGCGATTTTAACAGTGTCTCAGAGCCTGTAAAAGTGAGTTTAAAAATAAAATAATAGTAACAACAACAATAATAACTATTTTATCTACCAAAGCAGAAGAATAACAAGCAGGAAACTAGTGTGTCCATGGCATAATGTCAGCATTGGCATTGTATTGTGGAGCAATCAGGACTTTCCCTAAAATGCAGCTCAGGACTGAGCACTTAAGCTGATACTAAACTCAGAGACCTTAAACATGCACCAATGCATGTCCTTGGCTGCCAAAATTTACTTCTATTTGTTCCAGAAATGTTAGAATGTCTGTTGTTAAGCTGAAGATGCTGGACTAATGGAAGTTCACTCTTATCATGATAAACCTGGGTGGATTATTTCCTATTTTTCATTCTTCTGCCGTCAGAACAAGCCACCTAACTTTGAACACAGGCAAAAAAAAGTTACATCACCTTGTGTAGTGATCCACAAACATTATATCTTACAAACTATCCGAGACAAACATCATTTGGGGTTGGAAAGAAGCTCCCTGTTTGCTGCTCCCTGTCCTGGTCCTGGAGGCTCAGTCTCCGATTCACGCAGCACACGAGGAGAGGAGTGTGCAGCACGTGTGGGCAGAGTCCCCAGACCTCCTGCAGAACCTCCGGGGTCATTGCTGAAGAACTGCCTGTAAGGAAAAGGGCTGTGAGGCAGAAACATCACACAGGGCAGCACAGGGTCTGGAATAAACCCTTGGCTCAGCCACAGACGCTTTTGCAACTGCAGGCAATTTGCACGGTTCACGTTTTCTTCTGGAAGCTGAGAGAACAGTCTCTGTGAGCTTGCAAGGGCTGCCCTTGGACTCGGGCTCTGTGGCACCCAGTCCAGCAGCAGTTGCAGTGTGCTCACTGTGAAAAATAACAATCCAGAGGCAATGCTCTTCCGTTAGTAGAACAGCTCAGAGAGTCTTTAAAAAAATGTACAATTTTATAACAAAATCCCCAAGTGACAAACTCTTTGGAGGTGACAATATGTAGGATAATTAGCAAAGAGAGGGGAGGAGAATTCCTGAGTATTATTATGTGCCATTAACAACTTTCAGAGCTCATTGAGAGTGCTTTGTTGCACCTTGGTTTGTAGTATTGAGTTAAGCTTTTTCAGAGCATCTTAAGAGCCTTTACATTCATTGCATTGACTTCCAGTAAATCTATAAGTCTAAGTGCTCAAAACCTCTATTTTGAACAGCCTGAATAGTGTCCATCAAAGCAAACATCCTAAAAATCTTCCTTTCAAGGAACCTGTTGAACACTATCATCTCGAAATGTCAGATTCACACACATTTAAACGATTTGACAGCCTCCAAGAAGGCACCTGATGAGCATCACATTCAAGTGTCAAGAAGCACAGAGGAAAAGTGCCAAAAAAAGTTAAATCTGAAGAAATTGTATCAGCTATTAGATAAGCATTATAATGCAGTTACTATTAAAAAAATTCTCACTTAAATGGAAAATAAACTTTACATTCAAGACAATTTTTAAAAAAGATTTACATTGCCCTGTACCACCTCCCATGTTTCTCACTAGTGAGATCTTCTAATAACTGAAAGCAGGCAGATACATGGCAAACAGCAACACACACTGGCACTGGGTGAACACCTCAAGACCACTGTAACTGAGTCATTGGAGGTGCTACTTCTGTGGGGGTTTTTTTGTAGGAGACACTGGGTGTTGTGAGAACTCACTGTCTCCAGCTAAAACCTTTAATGCCTTCTGCTGGCTGTCTAAAAGCTGAATCTCTAAATGAGAAGATTCTTGAAAAAAAAATAATCTTGTCTCTGATTTGCATATGCTCCAGTTATTTCATTGCACCAAATACTCTGTGTTTTTTTAATATAGGGGCCTGAGGCTTACTGTGTGTTTGTGGTATGCTTTGAGATTCTCTGATGGAAGGTGTTACCTAAATACAAGTAATTTGATGCTGAAGTGTCTAGAATTCCCAGTGGACATCTGCACTCGAGCCCTGCTGCCATCACAAATGAAAAACATTTGGAATCCTTAATGTGATTTTTAATGGACATATGTTCATAACACGGTGCCACCAATTTGACATATTTAGTGTCTTCTCAAGAGAAGCCCACAGTTTGTATAGCAAGATTGTGGGAGGTTAGCATTGCAGTGTGAGAAAATTTGCACAACACCTGCCTGACTGTAATTCAATTGGCAGAAATTAATGCTCTGGGTTTGGGAATTTTTTTCCTGCTCTCAAAACTAAAGAGGCAGTAGGACTGATCCTGCTGTATTACACTGTCATATTTAAGTTATTGTTCTGTGCTGCAATATGATAATTTTTTAGTCCACTCTCTTCCTGACAGCTGAGCATTTGCTCTCAGCTGTTGTTTCTATGTACACTGACTTACCTGGCCAGAAGGAAGCACTCAGAATTTTTGCACTTCACTGAAAGAAGGCTCTGCTTAATTACTACTGAATATTATAGTCCATTTTATTTCTAATAAAGGTACTTAATGATATATTTTAAAAGGAAAACATTTGACTGAAATATTTCTGATCAGCTCCACCAGTAACATGTATGTGGACTCCAAAGATAAACACCAGCACTGTCATTATTAAGTTGGTTTTGGAGTTTACCTTTGCTTAGGGCAGAGCCCTATCTGGAACAGTCTTTAGCACCTCTTATCCCACCGGATTTTTGTTTTCCTTTTCAGGAATGTTTGGCCTTGCAGTGCATCAAGGACATTCCCTCTTACCTCACTGTTTTCTTCCCTTATTTACAAACATAATAAAAGGCTTTGCAGGAGAGATAGAGGATACAGTCTCAGGGGAGGTGTTCCTGCAGTGGGAGGTTCAGCTCTGCAGTATTTTAGACTTGCAGGGCAGGAAGGTGAGCTGTAATCCTGATCCCTGCTGCTCTGCCAGTCTGGTTTTCAGGGAGTTTTACTTCTTTGCTGTAAACATCTCATTGGCTCTCAAACCTGAGCAGCACATGGGTTATGAAAACCCTTTATATAGGATACTCCTGTTAAAGAACTCCCCATAAACCTAGCTGGGATTCCCAGATTTCCTGTTCTGCAAACTACTAATGACAATATTTTACAGTCATGGTGAAAGCCCTATGAATATAAAAAGTGACAGGAAGATCAGCCTTTCTTTATGGGCATGATGGTCTAAAATGGAATGGGGGAAGCTAAAGACAGACAGGCAGAAACAAAGGCAAGTGCTCTGTTTGAGGCCACACTTTAACCCTATGGACTCTAAGAGTAGAAGTGGCTGTTGGTATCATACACTGCCAGAAGTGATGCAGGTATGGATTCATGTCTCTGTGTGTACACATACATACAGTGCACTTCACACACAGAACAAAGTGTGCAGCCCCATTCTTGAGCAGTTTTGTGCCTTTTCTTTGAGCACTAATTTAAGGATGGGTTAATATTTTATGACTCCCCCATAGAACTCCCAGTCAAATAAAGCATAATATTTGAAAGAGGAGGTTAATTATTGAGACGGTTGCTGCCTCTTCTAAGCTTGTAGCAACAGAAAATAATTATTTAGTTTGCAAGAGCCTAGAGTAAGCCATAAGCAGAAACTTCCTCTCTCACACAGAAAGAGACCCAACATTTAGATTTTTATTGGGACTTTTTTAGAATTGTATGGATAAAAATACAAACCCAAGCCTTGTGTATGTATTGGTTATCCAGGCCTGTCAGTGCTCACTGTTGAACTTCATACCCGGATCAGGCAATGTTCCCAAGGTGAGTAAACACTCCTTGGACGAGCCTCCATTTCACAGCCAACTAGTGAGCATCTGCCTTCAAAATGTGCCAGCTGCACTTTGGCTCTGTGCATGACCTCTGTGTTCCTGGTTCCAGAAACTCTTTGTACCCAACCTTTCCCACACGCCGAGAAGTTATGACGTTTTTGATTTCAAAGCCAAACTGGATCAAAGTTTGGTTAAACTGCTAAATTTTGTAACTGCTTCAAAACAGCAAACCCAAGGGCTAAGAACCTCCGCTTCCAGCATTCATTAATCAAGTCTGTTAAATTATTACCTCGTCAGGGCTGCTTTGTTGACAACTCTGCATGATGACCATGTCAGTGGCACTGTCCCAAGACACATCCAGTGGTGATGTAAAGGACAAGCCTCCCTCACCTCAGCTAGTGGGATGGACACTACCACAAAGAATATTTAAGGAAGGAAGATGCACCCTTGGAAATCAGCGATTGCAAGAACGCTCCAAAGGAAGTGACACAGGCTCAGCTGAAAGGGACAGCAGAATCCAGAACATCCAACTCCACCTTGCTTAGACAGTAAGTAGAATGGCCTCTATTTTCTTTCCACTTTGAAATTAACAGTGATCCAAATTCCCTGTCTCGATTTTAAAGCAGAATCATATAATCAAGTCCATTACAAATTCTACCTTTCTGTTATGTGTTGTTAGAAAGGCTTTGTGACACTGATTAAAAAGTCATAGTGTGTGCTAACACAGCCAATATATTTGATTTTAGATTGTGATCAGTATTTCAAAGCCATCAACAAGATCCACTACAGCTTCAATAATGCCTCCACAGTTGAAAGCCGAGATGAATGTCATGCCCAAGGTTGTCCAGGGGGATTTGGAGAGCCTGTCTCCAGAAGCAAGGAATTTCATTGAAACTAATGCCAAGCTGTGCCAGCCTGAGAACATTCATATCTGCGATGGCTCGGAGGAAGAAAACAAAAAAATTCTGGACATCATGGTAGAACAAGGCATGATCAAGAAGCTGAGCAAGTATGAGAACTGGTGAGTAGCCTAAAATAAGTCAACTATCATCTCAGAATTGCAAAATACATTTTCTACCCTGTTTACTTTAAAAACTTCATATAACTTTTCAGTATTTGCCTTCCATGAACATTTTGGCACTGTAGATTACATAGGTGAAATAATCAGAAAAAGCAAATTTTTTCCTCCAAAAATTAACATAAAGCTTATTATTCAATTGGACTATCAACTTTACATTGTCTCTATTGATTAG
The DNA here is from genome assembly GCA_013399895.1 of Serilophus lunatus. Taxonomy (NCBI): domain Eukaryota; kingdom Metazoa; phylum Chordata; class Aves; order Passeriformes; family Eurylaimidae; genus Serilophus; species Serilophus lunatus. The sequence goes on from VXBA01004031.1 coordinate 516,583, forward strand.
TTACATCAGGAAGCTGAAATAATGTCATGAGAATTATGCAACTAATCATTAACGATGGTTAAATATTATTTAGCAAATCTTCTTTTGAAGAATTCTACTATTTCTGTCAATTAGTTTATTCATCGCATACTTTTTTGTGGCATTCAAATAGGTCTGTGGGTGTTCAAATATTATTCAGTAGAGGCATTATTCACATCATGCCGATGAGCTTTGACTCTAATGTATTCAGCAAATACTTTTTTCAAATATTTCATCATTTTTCCCAACTAACTGAACATGAAAGGAGAATATTAACAACTAGTACGTACTCAGGAATTACGTGCCGACCAAGAGATCTTCATGGAAGAAATCTGCAAAGACTTTTTAATAACTAAGTGCAGGAATTTGGCAATCTGTTTGCAGACTACTTGGGAGAGAAAAGGGCAAGAATCACCAGATAAATTATTCATTGTTAATTATATGCTTAGCTGTAGTGATGATGGTTATGACAGCCCAACTAGAACATTTTTATACTCATGGAAAATTTTGATGCAGAGAGGTGAAAATGTAAAACAATCCTCTCTATTGTAAATAGATGGCATAAAATTCTTTTGAGGGGAAAAAGAATCCTCTTTAATAAACTCCTTCACTTTTAATGATTGTGCTTATACTCAGTATTGCCTTTGTGATGCCTCTAACTGAAAGGACTATGCCAATCCACTAAGCTGGATTCTGATCCCACTGGCACTTTTACCAACACTTAAAGCACTTTGCTTGGCATCCACTTAGCTTGAGGCATCATTTTGTGGTCCCTATACAGAACAACTTCACACTGATGAGAATGAGAATTAAATGAGATTAACTTTTCCCTGGAAGTTAGCAGCGGAGAGTAAGCATGAGATAAGAGGCAAAGGAATATTAATATGTAACCAGGATTTCCTAGGCCATATAATTTGTTATTCCTACTGGAATGTCTGTTAACTGGCTCTATCACTGTAGTTTTTACCTTACAATGCATTGTACCCTTTTGTGCTAAACCAGTCCTACAGAAGTAGAAAGTGCTCTATCGATAATTAATGTCTAAGTTTTTGTTTTTTGGTTAAATGCAGCTGGTTGGCTCTCACTGATCCAAGAGATGTGGCAAGAATTGAGAGCAAAACTGTCATCATCACTCCAGAACAGAGAGATACCACGCCACTGCCCAAAACTGGAATCAGCCAGCTGGGTCGCTGGATGTCAGAGGAAGATTTTGAGAAAGCCTTCAACACCAGGTTCCCAGGCTGCATGCAAGGTGGGCAAGAAAAAAGATGATTGACACTGAACTTCTAGGATTGCAGAGGCACTTACTACTACTGCTAGTGACTGTTATCTTTAAAGAATTATTTTTGCTGAATATTTATGTTTATAGCCCTGATAGCCACTTTGTTGGTTTCATGCAGATGTTTAGGTCCAAGTGCTTAGGTGAGGGTAGTCCTACATTTCGTTTCAGCATTCTTCTCTTCCTAAAGAGGGGCAAAGCAAGATACAAAAATTTGGGTGGCTTTATTCAGGAAGTCACACAGAAACTAAGCTACAGATAGGAAGTTCAGCAATTTACACCAGCAGAGAACTTGGCCTCCACCCACCTTTACTCCTGGCTAGACAATCTGAACTGCTGCTTTCAGCATTCAAGATAAAAAGTCTTGCTACACAACTAGACAAACAGAAAGCTACAGCTCTTTAAACATCATCAGAAGCACACACAAGACAAACAGGTTTTAAAGGAGTGAGAAATGACCTCCATGTTAATAAAGGTTATTTAAAAAATTCCTTGTTTTGCTCTGTGCCACATCCTGCTGCTCCCTGTTTTCCAGGACGTACGATGTATGTCATCCCCTTCAGCATGGGGCCTATTGGGTCTCCTTTGTCCAAGATTGGGATCGAGCTGACAGATTCACCATATGTAGTTGCCAGCATGAGGATCATGACCCGGATGGGAACAGATGTTTTGAAAGCCCTGGGCAATGGGGAGTTTGTAAAATGCCTTCACTCGGTCGGATGTCCTCTACCTCTAAAAGGTAAGAGCCGTTAAAAACCTTGGAAATCATCCCTGGAAGTTGCCTGGGGTGTGTCTTAGAGCTGACAGCGTGTCCTCAGCACATGGGAGACCTTCACCATAGAAGACCAGCCTGGTTTGTGTAACAGCATTAGGTTCAAAACTCATTTATAGGAATCAAAGCTCAGTGAGAATTTCATGGAAAGGAGATTATTATCCCTAGTACTTACCAGGGATCTCCTTTGAAGCATCTGGTGTGGGTTGCAGCCAGAGGCTCGACGCTGATGAAGAAACAGCGTGATCAAGAATGGAAATTGCTGCATTCATGAGTACAACATTCTGTTCTGCAGAACCATTAGTCAACAACTGGCCATGCAACCCGGAGTTAACGCTGATTGCTCATCTCCCGGATCGCAGAGAGATCATTTCCTTTGGCAGCGGTTACGGGGGAAACTCCTTGCTGGGGAAGAAATGCTTTGCTCTCCGAATCGCCAGCAGACTTGCCAAAGAGGAGGGCTGGCTGGCTGAGCACATGCTGGTAAGAGCTGTTAAATCATGTCTGTTTGAACAGCCCTTAAACCCCAAATTAGCTCCATAGAAATACATCACATCTCGCTATCAATGAAATTAGTCCCGTATGGGTAGTCCTGTAACATTAGATATGAATCTATGGCATGCCTGGCTTAAAAGAAATAGGAAACTGCTTGCAACGCCAAATAATGAACATTTTAAAATAGTACCTGTAATATCATAAACCAAGAAAGATTTGGAGCTTCTGAGAGTGACTGCATATAGGCAGACTCATGTACTTGAGCAGAGCCTAAACATCATCACTGGGAGTCCACATTACAAAAGATTTATGCAAGCTTTGAAAATTCTACTACCACAAAATAACACTGAAAAAAAGATTTCAAAGTGCATAAGAGAAAAGTCTCAGAAAAAAAAATCTGAGAAGAGCAGAAGTATCCATGCACAAAATACTTTCACTTCATTCCAGTTGTGCAACCAGAAGAATGTTGACTGGTTTTCATCTGTCTCAGCAGAGAAACACAGCTATACGTGTATCTTTAATCAGAAAAATCAAAATAAATGTTTGAAGTATGTATCTGCCTAACATTTTTAAGAAAAATAAGAACTCCTTAAAGATATTCTAAGGGCAAGAGGAGAAAACACTTTGATTTAAAAAGTATAGTTTGAGTTATTTATCAACTATATTATATGGTGCTTCTTCTGTAGGAACAAGTTTGTGTAATTAAATATTTTATCATTACCACTTGCTGAGAAACAACGTTCAAAATGAAAAGTGCAAGAAAAAGAGACTGTGCTTAGCAGTTGCATTAATTCTTCAACAGATCTTGGGAATTACCAGTCCAGAAGGTAAAAAGAAGTATTTTGCTGCAGCATTCCCTAGTGCATGTGGAAAAACTAACTTGGCCATGATGAACCCAAGCCTGCCGGGATGGAAAATTGAGTGTGTGGGTGATGATATTGCCTGGATGAAATTTGATGAACAAGGTATGGAAATGAATTTGGAATGTTTTACAGCCCAGTACAGGTTGCTTTTTGGTGCAGTAAGACATGCTGCAAAATTCTGCATGGAATTAAATCATTATGATTTACTTACATTTTGTCATTTCACTTGCAGGCAACTTAAGGGCAATCAATCCAGAAAATGGCTTTTTTGGTGTCGCCCCTGGAACCTCAGTCAAAACAAACCCCAATGCTATTAAAACCATATTCAAGAACACCATCTTTACCAATGTAGCAGAAACCAGTGATGGAGGTGTCTATTGGGAAGGCATTGATGAGGCCTTGCCACCTGGGGTAACAGTGACTTCATGGAAGAACAAGGATTGGACCCCAGACAACGGTAACCTGGCCCACACCACAGTCTCTCTTGGTTTTCCCTGCTGAATTCAAGTGAATTCTGCCATTATGACCTTTTTATTTATTGCATTCTGTGCAGGGGAACCTTGTGCTCATCCCAACTCGAGGTTCTGCTCTCCAGCAAAGCAGTGCCCCATCATGGACCCTGCATGGGAATCACCTGAAGGTGTGCCCATCGAAGGGATAATATTTGGAGGTCGCAGACCTGCAGGTAAGAGATGCAGCACCCACGTTTCAAGGCTGAAGTGCTGAGCATAGAAGGGTTGGGACATAACTGGGCATGGACACAGGTTTTGATTTCACAGCTGCAAAAGCAAGGAAATAACCATGTTAGTCCAACTTCTCCATGTTAGCCTTTGGCACACACGCTTCCAGGAACTGATATTTCAATGTTTGAATTGTTTGATGTTAACACAAAACAGGTAATAGTAATAATAATAATAATAATGGGGCTGGAGAGAGATCAGGGCCCACCACCTGGGTAATGGACATGTAGAAAATTGCTATACTGGTCTCAATTTGCTTGCAGTTCAACTAGTTCAGTTAGGAAATGGTTAGAGAAAAGAACCAGGTTTAGACAGTTTACAGAAAAGGAAGTAAAATAAATTGTTCTATTAAATGTCACTTGGAGTTGGAAAAGAAATAGAAGTAATTCTATGTGTGAGTCTGATATCATGACCACAGGACCAGATTCTGTTTCTACTAAAATCTACTGAAGGTTCTGATATCCCAGATATCTCCTGCTGAGCAACTAAACATGAATGTCTTCAGTAATCAGTAGCCAATTTTGAAAACATTCATATAAACTGCTTTGCTGTAAGATAGCAGGAAATTTACTGATTATAAAACCAGGAAAAATTAGACTACATTATCCAATAACATGCATTCACATTCAGCAGTATCTCAGGTAGAAAAACTTGCTGTTAAAATGTTTCTAGACCTCTAATTATTGAAGTGATTTGGTTTTTTACAGGTGTGCCTCTCGTATATGAGGCCTTTAACTGGAAGCATGGAGTATTTGTAGGGGCAGCTATGAGATCTGAAGCAACAGCAGCTGCTGAGCACAAAGGTAAATCAAAATTTAATCTGCCTACCTGTGCTAAAAGCAGTCCCCTCTGGAGTGCCTGCTCTGTCCTCCCTCTCTACTCTTTCACATTTCAATCTTGGCAGCTAATTTTGCAACCTGTGCATTTTCACAATAGAAAATATTTGTACTGGAATTAAAAGCCAAATTCTCAGTAAAAGTCAAATTAAGTAAAATAATCCCTTAGGTGGCAAGCATACAGAACAGGATGCAGGCACAGGGTTGCTAGAAGCCTTGATAGGCAGTTCTTGTTACAGTCTGGAATAAATAAACTTAAATATTCTCTTCTGGTAGAGCTTAACGTAAGTACATGCATGATAACAGCCAGCTCTTGAGGATCTTCATTTAAACTGCTTGTCCTGAGATTTAAGAAATTTAATTTCTGCTGATTATAAAATTAGGTTTTATTTGCACCATTTTTTTGTCCATCCAAGATAATGCATGTATTGTTTCTTAAAGTTCTTTGGTCCAGTACAGAAGGGTGGCGAAGGGACCATGGGTATTAAACCCCGGAAGAACCTGAATCTTTATGCTTCAGAATAAATGTGATATTTATTCCCTTATGTTCTCTGTTTCTGTTTTCAACAGGCAAAATCATTATGCACGATCCATTTGCCATGAGGCCTTTCTTTGGCTACAACTTTGGCAAATACTTGGCCCACTGGCTGAGCATGGCACAGCGTCCAGCAGCAAAACTCCCGAGGATCTTTCATGTCAACTGGTTCCGGAAAGACAGCCAAGGGAAATTCCTGTGGCCTGGCTTTGGAGAGAACTCCCGTGTGCTGGAGTGGATGTTCAACAGAATTGAAGGGAAAGCCTCTGCCAAACCAACTGCCATAGGTTACATCCCTACTGACAGTGCTTTGAACTTGAAGGGTCTAGAAGACGTCAACTTGACCGAACTGTTCGGTATCTCAAAAGAGTTCTGGGAAAAGGAGGTAGAAGAAATCAAACAATACTTTGAGGTGCAAGTTAATGCTGACCTTCCCTATGAAATAGAGAGGGAATTACTTGCCTTAGAGATGAGGATAAAACAGCTGTAAGCTGATCAAAGCCACGATTATTTATCAATTCACACATACTAAGACAGGGCAAACACATTTTACCAAATCACCACGAAGCATTGCAGCACACTGATGGGCAGGGGGTTATAATGAAAGTAGGTCATAGCATAGACAGAATATAGATACAGACATCCTAGAAGTAACTCCAGACCTAATGATTTATAACTACGTCGGTTGTTGTGAATAGGTGAGCAGCTGTGGGAATGTACGTGCGCAGGGTCTTCAAACCCCTGATCTGTCACTTACATGCACATACAGCCATGATGTGTGTAAATTATTTGCCTAGTTCTGCATGTACAATCCAAACCAATGCAGCCTTCAAGTTGTAGCACATTGTTTCCATCACACAAACCTCAGGAGTCTCAGACTCTACAGGAAACAGGAGAGAAAATTAGATGCTGTATATATGTATTGCCTAAACATATTTCATGGCTTAAATATTTTGTAGAAAAATGAAGTTGTAACTTCTATCAGAGTGAAAGATGACTTTATATTACTAATGCATATTTAAGATATTGCTATTATATATTACTCATGTTCCTGTGATTTCCAGATGTTTTGAATGGCTTGTTCTTAAACTATAAATAAATGTTTATACAAAATATGATCTCATTTCCAGTATTCCCACTGTTTATAAACGACATGCATATAAATTGAACCTCCTGTCAATACCACAGCACAAGGAGACATTCACATGTGGAGGTTAGACATTAAATAGAGTTGATCTGCTACTCCTCCTAAGCCAACTACTTTAAGCCACATGCTGTCTTTGCAACTTTTACTCAAGCCAAAGGACTGATCCAGAATTTATGATACCAGCTGTGAGCAGTCATCCAGCTGGTGATGTACTCTCCATAACTGGGCATTGTTACTTACTTCAGGCATTTATAAAATAAACCACCCTCTAGGAAACCCCCATATTAGGACCTTGCTTATTTGTAAAAGTCACAGAATTTATCTCTGTTCCACAGTACCTTAGCTTTTGCAGGGCTAACTAGTGCAGCTGTTGAAGTGAAGAGAGTTTGGGAAGAGTTTTCTGGATTTTTTGAGATGCCTGAAGCCTTAGAGCTCAATGAAAATCGGCGTAGGAGCCTGTGTTGGCTTCCTTGTGGATCCAAGATACTAAAACCATCCCATGTCTTCTCGCAATTAAAGGTGTCATTTATGTGCTTCCCACATCCCTGGCAGGTATTCTGCTTTTTCACTTCAAATGCTTGATCTCCCAAAACATATGGCAAATATTTGCTTAGCAAGAAGAAAATCACTTACATTGTGTAATAAGCCTTTTTACGGTCCCCACTTCCTTGCAAAGCAAACATGGCCAGGACTGGTCAACAGCTGCCCTTTCAAAATTTGCTAGGAGAGGTCACATAGTCTGAAAAGGCTCTACCTCCCTCCTGACTCCATGTTTAAGACTCCACACAAGCATGATCAATTCTGAAGCAAATAATACAACACAAGTCAATAGATAGGTCACACAAGGAAGAGACAATAGAAAGCTGTGATGAAAGTGGAGGAGAGTGGAGCAGCCTCTGCTGAGATGATCATCAGTTGCTGGTCAAAAACCACATCTGCATGGACAAGGTGTTCTCTTGGGTCATCTTTAGCATGTGGGGTTCAAATTAACAGAAAATTAAGATGGAAGACAGTAAGTCAGAAGTGAGCTAAGAGAGACTGAAATGTGCACTCCTCAGATTCAAGGACTAGTACCAAGTGTATAAAATAAAGTTGTTAATAAAGTAATTCTATAAATACTTGGTGAGAAGCTCGGGCCATTCCCAAACTGATATGACGGTATTGGACTGGTATGTGTGGATAAGTCTGAGGAAGAACAAGGAGATCTAAGAAAGTGATGCTGATGTATGGCCAGTTACAGTCTCAGAGTTTCCTAGGGACCTCAAGAAAGGATCCCTGAGCAGTGCAAACGTGTTCCAGGCGCAGCTTGAAATGCTGCCCAGAAGATGTACAGAAGCTCAGGGCTTTCCAGAGCTCTCTGAGCAGCTCCAGGGTGCTGTCTGCCTTCTCCAACACAACCAGGCTCAAACGAATGTTCCAAAGAAATGACTTGTACTTCCTGCCAGAGGGATCTGTGCCAGCGGCCCAAGCCCAGCAGGCATATGGACATGGGAAAACCAAGTGACACCTGTCCCATAAAATGCTGCTCCATGAGGAGATAGGTACTGTCCCTGGGATCTCACAGCACATACCCAGCCAGAACAACTGTGTTATAAGGTGGTATCTGCCTTGAGAACATCAGGCCAAAGCCCCAAACCCCAGCTTTCATATTCTGACTAAACCCCTGCTTTCTCCTCCTCACCCCCAGAGGTTGGGAGACTTTTCCTTCCCTTGGCCACCCCTGTCCCTGGGTTCTCCTGGGGGTATTTCCATGTAACACAACTCAACTCATGGACAGTGCCTATGACGAGCTCTTCTGGCAAAAATATTAAACCATATTTAAACCCACTTCACACATTTTAACCACGTGCACCTTTTCAAACACTGCTCACAGACTGACAGGGACACAAATCATTCCAGAAACCAGAAAATGGGGGAAAAAACTGCTGTACTGCTAAGACTGAGAACAAGAAAATTACTTTTTGTGTGAGTCATTCAACAGCTCCTTTGTATGTAAATATATCCTCAACCCATCAGCATCTATGGGGAGTACAATTTACATTTTGAATGATCAAAATGTTTAGTATTGGCAGAGAAAATGTTTAAAAAGAGAGAAGGCGGTGGTTTAAAATTTAGAAACTTAGACAACCATGCCAGATTATGATCTCAACTTCTCTCCCTCCAACAAATACTATGTTCCATAAAAACAAAATGCTTTTAAATTGAAATTTGGAAGTCCCCCTGATTTTCAAAAGAAAGAGGGGAAGGCAACAAATGCAATAAATTTCAACAAATTAGTAGAGAAATATAAAACTTGGCCTATTAAATGTGATTCAGGGAAGGGAAGCACAGGCAAGACTAACATATGAAGTGCACAGAGCCATAACATTTGCAACAGCTGTGTTATGAAATGCACTTGGTATTCTGGGAAGCAAGAAACAAAATACTTTGTTAAAACACTTGTGGATGAACCAGTGGCTGAAAAGAAGAGAGACAAAATAAAAATCACAGTTTAACCATTAATGATACGGAGGATATCACCTCTGTTCATGCCATGATTCACTGAAGAAAACATTTTGATGGATGCACCACACAGGGAAGGCTGTGCTCAACTCCTTTGGATTTAGCACAGTCCCTCAGGCAAAAATTCCAGCCTGAGTGCCGAGTAGTCTTATCAGCACAGATAAATCCACAGAGCTCAGACCTAGACCTTGGTCCTATCCTCACACAGGTTGAGAAGCCTCCAAGCCTGATGCCAGCCTTGGACTCGTTTCTCATGTTTCAAGGTCAAGTTTTGACTGTGTTTTGTCTTGTTCCTTCAGATCCCTTTCTCACACGTCAGTCTCAGCAGTAATTAGCTCGAGTATATAAGATATCCACACACCTGTGTTCTTTCAACATGATAAAGGTTAAACCAAATAAATAAAACTGGAAAGCAACATCCAGCTTGCTGCAAAGCTCATGTCAGAAAAAAGTGAGACCCAACTTCAAACCTCTCACAATTCCGTGATGATAGGGCTATTTTCAGGAAAAAAAAAAAAAAAAGGAAAATTCAGAGAAATAGCATTTGTGCTCTGGGAAATGCTGTTTTCCAAAAACCTTGGCTACCATAGTAACGTGATTTATTCCATACTTGCAGCAGTACAGTCACTCAGCTCCCTAACTGAAAGACATTTATTGTAACTAGAGATGTACCTGGCTGGAAGACTAAGGACATGCTGCTTATGGATGGCAAAGTAGAGTGCTCTAAATTCCAAATCAGTCACCATTAGTGTTGATCATGGAGGAAATTTCTGGCAGTGGTTTAACCTCAGTGATACAAAAGGGCACGTTGGTCAAATGGGTCTTGGCAAACCCCACTCAGTGAGATTCCAAACCATGTCCTGCCCCATCTGTGGCTCCATGTGCAAAACAGCTAGGTGAGGAAAATGAGAAAGAAAGAAAAAACCAAATTGCTATTGTATGCACTTACTGCTTTCTGCAGCCATCATCCATATAACTTCTGGCTGAAAAACGTAACCAGAGAAGGATCTTGTGAACTAATTGCAGAAATCCACATATATTAATACACGAAATTCAGGCTGTGTCTGATCCTTGCAAACACAGACGTTATTTGTGGTGCCTTTGCCATGCAAAGACCTCTCAGCTGCCCCTACCCAGTCTGAAGGGCTTTATGCTGCCCTTGTTGTCATCAGAGATATTGATCATCTTGGAATTTCTTGTGCTCCTTCTCACACTCGTCTTGCCCTGGCTTTTCTTCAGTGTAAGTTTGACCAGATGTAGGTTCTGAAATGATTTGCCTTCAGCTTTCCTCCAAGCCCATAAGCTGTTGGCTTTTTCTGATACACATCCCAGAAATGTTCCTTGTGTCTTCTTTGGAAGAAGATGCTACTGGCCATTGGTAAAGAGAAAAACATCTGTTTTAAAACATATCAAGGTTTTTGTGCTGTTTTTACACGGCCTCAAGGGCCTTTTATTCAGCTAAAAAAATCCCTTTGTAAACTGCTGCATTTCATTTTTTGCCTGTTGTTCTTTTTTTGAACCAAGCAACTAGTTTTTGTTCTTCTTGTAAAGCGTCACAACGCCATTTCCCAGGTTGAGATGGCCAAGGAACAGTCCTTCCCAGAAATTTGATCCTGATAAACAGCTGTTCTCCAGTAAAAACTAAGCTCATCCTCCACAGAAAATAGCATTGAGGTTCATAGTAAATAGATCTTACCCCGCTTTGTACAGATTTGGGGGTTTAAAACTAAACTAATTATCTTAACTCTTCTCCCCTTCATCTTGTCAGTGAAATCCCAGGAAGGGCCTGTCACCATGGTGGAGGCTGGGACAGCAACAGCATGTGCATACAAATGCCATCTCAGCTATGAATGTGAAGAGCACAACAAACCCTCCTTTTACCCACCGGAAACCATCACTATATTTATCTGTGTCTTCCTGAACAGATGAGAAACTTCCCGTGGTGTTCTGGAGCTCCAGATCCTGAGAGCAGCTATGAATAGAGGCTTTAAATTTAACTGAGGTTGGAAAGAGAGTGAAACCTAAAGCTATAAGATGATAGCAATTCAGCTGGCTGGGAAGCCAAAGCCTGGCTTGCGAGGGCCATGGAGATAAATTCCCCCTCCCAGATTGAACAACTACACCACCAGCACCCAGTAATGCTGCACAAGTGGGATGATTTTGCACAACGTGGCACCAGTGAGTTGTACAACACCCCCAGGAGTCATTCCTGCTGCAGAAGCCAAAAAGGTGGTGAGAACCAAGTGAAACCTTTGGAGGTGACAGTCCTTTGCAGTGACCCTCGCTGAGCAACTAGACTCTCATGCTCCTTTTCCTCTAGCTCGTTCAGGTATGCCCAGGATAAGGTATGTGTGCCTGAACTTTTGCTCCCCCTCAGCCACTGGATTGCCCTGATGCTAAAAAGCAACTCCACGAACAGCCACACAGCTGTGCCAGTGGAGCTGGAAGGCAGAGCTCCTGCTGGCCTTGGTGGTGACAAGAAGAATCTTGGGGGGGTTTTGGGGGGGTTTGGTTTTGTACAAGTGGTCTGGTTTCGCCTTTTAAAGGGACACTGCCAACAGTTATTTGAAGCTCCAGAGGTAGCCAGTGGGAAAGAAACAACAATCCAACTATAAATTTAACTAGGGTAGTGGTTGGGAAAGGGAGGAAGAGGCTGTTTGAGAGCTGTAGGTTGACTGGTGGCCTTAGAATACGAAAAAAATAGCCTTCTGACACTAGTAAATAGAAGCAGACCTCAGATTCTGTGGAGTTTTCTTGGTCTTTTTTCTATAAAGACAGAAATCTGGCTCTGTTTCATTACAGTTATCTACACTCCAGCACCCCTCCACCCTTGAAGGAGATTAGTAGTGATAATGCATCTGGTACCTGCCCCAGCAATAACAGATCTATGTGGAGAAGATTACAAGAAATTGTCTGGACTTCTGCCCAGTCCTAGAAGTCCTACCAACCATTTCCAAAAGTCCCATCAGTTTTTATGGCTTGTCTCTCAAGAAGGCTGCTGAAACCTACTTGAAGGAGAGACTTTAAAAAGATTTTTGCAGACATTTATTTCTGGCCAAATTATGATTGCTTGAAGGAAAAAGAAGCCACCATACAAATCTTGTTAGAGACTTCAGCAGGAACTCACAAACCCATGCAGAACTGAGATAAGCTAAAAAAAGCAATAGCATCCAGGAAGGGAAGACAGACCAGCCAGCCAAATGCAACTCTAATTCCAACCCGTGACAGACCCCTGGGGCAGCTCCAAAGCCACTTAGCACAAACGTGGAGCTGGGCCAGGAGGAGTCGCTGGCACCACAAGAGCAGCTCTAGCAAGTCCAGGCTGCAACTGGGTGATTTGCTGGGTGGGTCGGAGTCTGGCAAGCTGGGTACCCCCAGTACCACGGAGACACCACTCCCCACCTCCAAACCCCTCCAAGTCAGAGCTGCAGGGACACTGAGCTCCTGCGCTGCGGAGCGTGCAGAGGAGAGCAGAGTACCGGCGCATCTGTTCTCAACACAGAAACAGTGTCTGGCAGCGCTCCGTGCGGCTTGGCAGGGGAACCCGCATCAGCTCTCTGCAGTCCAAGGTCTGAAGGGCAACCTGGCTCCTGAGACACCTGTGGCTTCAAGGAGCTGTGTCCGGGACCCACATCCGTGTCTCGGCAGCACGCAGCCAGCACCCCCGACACACACCCTGCAAGCACTGTGTCCACTTCGTGCCGCGTGGGAGGTGAATTTCCCAAGGAATACAGGGGAAAAAACAACCCAAAACACACAGAGAGCATCTCGAGAGGCTAAAGGCCTCCAGTGGACCTCAGCAGATGGACTGCTCCGCCAGCACAGGCGGGAACATGGCACAGCAGCACAGGATTACCGGGCACTGGGAATACTGACTACAGCAAGGACTGGAAAGTGCTTTCTTTTCAGGGATACAGTGCAATGAGCTGCCAGGAAGGTGACTGTACTGATTAGTCTCGTGCAGGGCTGTGGGACTGCTGACAACTGTCTGGCCTGGGGGTCCCCAGGCAGCACTGCTCAGTGCTGTAGGAGGAAGGTAAAGGAGGGGGACCAGATGGTTTCTAGCAATGACAGCTAGAAAACTCCCTGCAGGCTGTGTCAAACTGCTGCTGTATCTCCAAACAAGCAGCTCTCACATATAGCTACACCCTTAGACAGTAGAAGGTGGAAGCTTCTGTTCTTGTTGCTGGAGAGCAGCTCCCAACCTCCTGGTCCAGGTGAATGTGTTTCCTGGATGCTGTTCCTGCTGCAGACACAGCAGGAGGGTCAGGGAGGGCACCTGTTCCCAAGACATTTATAGTGGAGCCAGGCTTTTCAAGCTATGAATTTGAACAGAAACCACGTTGCACCTTAAATGTCAGTGCTATGTGGCAGGAAAGTCATGAATCTTCGGCCATCTTCCCAACTTCATGGTTTTAAAGCATCAAATGAATATACATTGGAAGAAACACTACAGCTGTAACTGCCTCGATGAAACCATTAACAAATGCAGTGTAACACGTCCAAGTGCAGTCAGCCCTGTCTGGGGGCTGCCAGGTCTTCCTCCCTTCTTCTCTCCCTCCACCTCCACCCCTGTTGCTCTGCTTATTGTTTGCTTCATTGTTAATCCCACCTAATTTAAAAATAGGAAATTGATTTCTTATGTATCCATTACAAACCAAATCATTTCTTTATTACAGCAAGGATCATGTTTCATAAGCAAGTCATGGAAAATTAAAACCATGCCTGTTGCTTTGATGAAATAATGGAGAAAAGTGCTGGAGGGGAAGGCACAGACAGCTGGGGGCTGTCATGCAACCAGTGGTGCAAGTTAACTCTTTGCTGGCATCCAGAGCTCCTGCCCCTGCCAGTTCTCCTCCCCCGAACTTCTGGTTGTTGTGCTGAGTACTCTCTTATCACTAAACCTCAAAAACACACGGAGGGGAAAAGGAATGTAACCCCTGGGAACAAAGTAGGTCGATGATTTTGGTGACTGGAGGTCGTGCTGTTAACAGAAGGTTTGCAGCCTTCCCTTGTGCAGAACTGGATACCTCCTGACACTGATACCTCTAAAATTCAGGGGCTGTTGCTGTTGCACAGTGAACACAATTCAGGGACACACAATACCAGGCACACATTAGCCCAGGAGTCCTTGTAGCATAAATATTTCCAAGCCTTGGGCATATTGTGCGTTGCTGCTGGGAAGGGGGATTTAAACTGGAGGGGAACCACATTTGTCTGGAGAGATACTCAGCATACATTGCACACGGGTTATGTCAGTGCAGCAGGCACCAGATCACAACTAGCAGCGTATTGTGGCTTGGGGTAGATTATAAATTAAAACAAAATACTTGATGTGCATTGCTGAAGATTTATGGCCTGTTCCATGAACCTCCCTGAGGAGCAGACGGGACATGGGTCCTCTGAAAAGTAATCCAGATAAGTACTACACAGCCCGAGGACATTGCAACATCCAAACCAAAGTTCATTGGCTACTTCATTAACATGTTGATCTCTAGGAATTACAGCCAAAAACACCTTCTGCAGTTTCCCCATCAGAAGTAAAAAAGAACAGTGAGCTATCACTGCAGAATTACTTTTATAATGTGTCATCTATTGATGCATCCATATAAAAATGTCATTTCTGAGGACAAAGAATAAGCCAAGCTGTCACAACAGACCACAAGCAGACAGACTCCATGAGAATGTGGGGGAGCAGAATAAATTGTTTCAGAGCAGCAATTCATGTCTAGCCTGTTCATCCATCTGAACAAACTCTTGAGCAAGAAACTATTTACTTTCACTTCTTTGGCATAAGAGTCTCCCGTTTTGAAAATAAAAAAAAGATACTATTTTGCAGTATCTTACAAGTCTGTGTTACTCTCAAAGCCTGACATAGAATCATTTAATTTGGAAAAGACCTTTAAGATCATCAAGTCTCCATGGCTCAGACACTTGCTGCTCTTCCTGGAAGTTAGGGACAGAGAGATTATCCTGCTGAAGTACCTCTTATACCAGGTAAGAGGACTGGAAACAGCCACCTCACCTGATCCTGCCCCAGCTCTGGGAGGAGCCCAGCCAGCCAGCAACAGGTTTTTGCCGGTTAACTGCAAAGGGCTTCCTAACAAGGGATCCAAAGAAAGTCCTCTTAAAACTCTTTAAGGTCCTTTTGTGCTGATAATTCTCAGAACAGAAAAACAAGTTTTGTAACTCAGTGGAATTGAAGGAAATGGGCTCCTTCCAGGAACATCCTGAATTGTCCCTCCAGTCCCCACCTCCAAAGGGCTTGTCTGAAGCTGTGTCACCAGGACATTCCATGCCCTCTCTCCACTTTCTGTAATGGCTTTTGCTACGTTTTACCAATTCATTTATGCAACAAAGAACACAAGAAACATCTGTGTAAACTACTGCAATTCACATCCAAGAAGCTCTAAGGTCAACTAAAATGGCCAAAGCTTTCAGCATCTGTAAAATACTCCTACATAAGAGACATTTCAGTTCCCCGTTATGGGAGGTGCTGTGCACTGCTTTCTGGCCTGCCATGCTGCTCCTTCATCTGGCTTTGCCAGGAACTCAGTCCTCTGTGGTTTCCATCAGCACTTTAATGATTATCAAATACACTACAGAATTATTTTCAAGAAGTTTATTCCTTGGAAATTATCCTCCAGGAGTTCAACAAGTATTTGTTTTGATGGTATGTTTGATAAGACCGGCAACAAAAAGTTCAGAAATATAGAAACATTCACTTGCACTTGCCCAGCAGAGCTGAGTCACCACACTGATATTTTAATGGAACCACTGGATGTTTTCATCAGCTGCATTTGCCACTATGACAGCAACAATAACTCCTAGACAGAAGTCGAGACAAGACGTAGTAATTAGGTCAAACCTTCAGGATAGAGCTGTCATCACAAACATAAACCTAAGTTACTCTTCCACTGCCCAAGCTCTGCAATATCTGCAATTCACTGGGTTGTCTAAACATGATAAAGAATGAGAAAAAATGAGGGTCATTCTGCCTTTTGCTCTTCTTCACAATCGCCCCGTGTTTAATTGATCCTGATTAATTATTTAAAGTAAATGGAGCTTTCCTGACCTAATGGCAACATGTAAACTGATTAACTTTACAAAGCCAGCAAAATTATCTGCACAGTGAGATCAGCTCTTGTAATCTATTATTTAGGCCAAGTTATCCTGTGTCACTGCCAATGATGTGCAGCCAGACACAAGACTGTGTCCATGAAGGTGTGATGTGGCTCCCCTGGGGTGAGGGTAGGGGTCCCTCAGCTCCTTAAAACCAGTGGGAAGGGAGGAGAAAGAGGAGAAACTGCTCTGTGCTCAGGCAGCACACAGTGTCAACTGGAGCTGCATCCCTATGGGCTTGGGGAAGGGAAAGAGGATAATCACCTGCTGGGAGCATGTGGGGAGCTCAAGGGAGACGGCAGAGCTGTGGCAAGGAATGAGGCACCTTTGAAGGCAAGTTTGAGCAGCCCAGTGGGACCTGACTGTGGTTTGGCTCCCACATCCAGACACTGCTGCCTGCACAGCCCAACCCAGAGGGGACAAATGCAAACTGGCCCTTCATCTGGATTTAGTTTGGCAGGTCCCTCTGTAACAGCACCAAGGGTTACAGGGCAAAAACCATTTATTTTGTGCAGATAATGCCTATCTTCTGTAGAAATCAAACCTAGATAAAAGCTTTCCAAGAGATCCTGCTTAGATTTGCGTGTGAACATTGCAACGGGAGGAGCAGTGCCCTATCCAGGCTGATAAGCAATCTGGTAAAATCAATGCCTTATATAACTTAGTAACTTATGCACATCGGAAGAAAGTGATTTGTTTAGAGGTCTACAGTATCCCCCATCCCTTCTGGCCAATTGCTAAGGCAGGTACACAGATAAATGAGAAGAAAACACTCGTCACTGCTTTGGCTTCAGGGGAGAAGCAGATAAGGCTGATAAGACAGCAAGTGAAATTCTCCTCCAGGCTCCCATACAAATACCTACTCAGGCAAAGGCTGCTCAGCTACAGCAGAAATTCTGCTTTGGTTGGTTGAAATAGCAGCACCTCCAGGCACACGCAGGACCATAACCCCCCTTCTCCATCAAAAGCTCCTTGTCCAGAGAATTTATGATCAAAACAGGCAAGACAGAGCAGCTGGGAGGAAAAAGAAGCATCCTTGGAAGCACAGGGACAGGTGTGAGACCCTGCAGGTGGTAGATCTGTAGACACAATCCAAGGCCACCACCCCTGGGGAAGCAGCTTCACCCTCAGGATGGCTCTGTTTAAGGGTGAGGATGCCTCTGTTTAAGAGTGAGGATGCTGTTGCTTATAAAATATAGAGGTGAGAGAGAGATGGGCACCAGAAGACAGCTCACAGGCCAGAACCACCACTGAGATCCCCTTCACTGCCCATCCCAACTGTTCCATGCTGCTGCCTCCAGCCAGGAGGAAAAATGCAGAAGGCAGGAACATCCTCAGCCTGCAGGATGGACTAACCCCATCAGCTCTGCACAGAAATCCCAAATCCTTTACTCCTAAAGGGTTTGAAACCGTCTCCCTCCTTTTTAAACCAAGATTCATGAAGTCTTATGAAACATATTACAAAAAAAAATACATAGGCTTTCTGCAAAATTGCTGATACTTTGGGGTTTTTTACTTTTTTTCCCACCCCAGTTTCTTTCACAACCCATCAGTTCCTTCCCTGTATTTATTTCTACTTGGTTTTCTACCTCTGGGACCAGAGCAAGCCATCAAACCTGGATTAAACATGCCACAAAAGAATTCAAGCCTTGACATGGCCAAAATATTGGTTTCCAATGAAACAAAACAAGAGACTAGAGTGAAGTAACTATTTCAGCAGCTTGTTCAGCCATGTAAATAGATGTTGCCAAGGGAGACTGAAGAGAGATAAGATCCACTACCTCTCCAGAGCTCACAGAGGAAGTGTTCAGATCCAAACCCCATTTCCCAGCAGCATTCACCACTCCAGCTTCAGCTGGAATAGAAGATAAGTCACATTTTAAAAAATAAATGTTTTTTTAAAAAAGGACTGAAAAGTTCAGGTTTCCCAGCTGGGCACCAGGAAGGCATTTCCTCCCAGGGCAGGTTTCATTACTGAGCTGTATGACATCTGCAGTCTCCTACCCGTGAGGAAGGGACTGAGCAAACCTCAGGACTGAGCCAGGCCAGCAGTGTTTGTTTTTATGAAAAATATGCATTTCTTTGGAAAAATTAATATCTCAGTGGCAACACCCAGACCACCTTATTCCAACTACCCCAAAGATGGAGCCCAGGCAGGGTGGGCCGGCAGGGCTGGAAGAGCAGAGCCCCACGTCCTGTGGTGCCAGGGACGTGCTGAGTGGCTGCATCTGAAGAGGTTCAGGGTGAACCTGAGGAAAGTTTCTCCTGGAGGGTTGGTGCAATGCAATGAGATTGCCCCAAAAGCCGAGAAGATTTCCAGGGCAAGACCCAAAACGACCCTGGCAACAGCTCAGAGACCAGACCAGAGCGCTCCCGAGGTTCCTCTCACCCAACATTTCCATGGAAATCTGTGGTCAGTCCTGTATTTGTCCCCTTTTGCACTAAAATGCGACCAGCAGGTACAGAAATGAGGCAGCTCTGAAATAAATTAATTTATCCCAGTGCGATAATTAGCACTGAACCTGATAAAGCCTAACTATGCGTGTGTTTTAATTAAGAAGCCACTTGGCAGCTCCCTCATCGGCCCCTCCATCCCAGGGACACCCCGGGCAGGCAAAACACCGAGGAATGCAGCTCCAGCTCAGCCGCTGGCGTAACGTGTTTGTGTCCGCCGTGCTGCATTCCTGCTCGCAGCCAGTTGTCCAGGCTGCACTTTGGTCCAGGAACATTTCACCTGCCTGGACCCAGCACTGCAAGCCCCAGGGTAAACACTGTCATCCCAGAGGGCAACGCACACCCCGTTCGTTGAGTAAACCCACGGACACGTCGACTTTATTTGTATTCGTCCGTGTTTTGTTCCAAATGAGCAGGGCAGGCTGTGCCGGTTTTGTGGAAGTGGAAGGGGCTGTGCTGGCCTAGGGGGCTTTGCTGTGTCAGGAGGGGGCTGGCAGGGCAATTATGGGGAGGCTGGAGGTGTGAGGCAGCACAGCAGCACCCCAGGCTCATGGGCTCCCACTTCCCCAAAAGAAAAACCAATTGATTTTAATGGTGGCCTGGGCTTGAAGAGGGCCAGGGAGAAGAGAAGAGAAGAGAAGAGAAGAGGAGAGGAGAGGAGAGGAGANAAGAGAAGAGAAGAGAAGAGAAGAGAAGAGAAGAGAAGAGAAGAGAAGAGAAGAGAAGAGAAGAGAAGAGAAGAGAAGAGAAGAGAAGAGAAGAGAAGAGAAGAGAAGAGAAGAGAAGAGAAGAGAAGAGAAGAGAAGAGAAGAGAAGAGAAGAGAAGAGAAGAGAAGAGAAGAGAAGAGAAGAGAAGAGAAGAGAAGAGAAGAGAAGAGAAGAGAAGAGAAGAGAAGAGAAGAGAAGAGAAGAGAAGAGAAGAGAAGAGAAGAGAAGAGAAGAGAAGAGAAGAGAAGAGAAGAGAAGAGAAGAGAAGAGAAGAGAAGAGAAGAGAAGAGAAGAGAAGAGAAGAGAAGAGAAGAGAAGAGAAGAGAAGAGAAGAGAAGAGAAGAGAAGAGAAGAGAAGAGAAGAGAAGAGAAGAGAAGAGAAGAGAAGAGAAGAGAAGAGAAGAGAAGAGAAGAGAAGAGAAGAGAAGAGAGAAGAGGCAGGGTTGGCTCAGGCTGTGGTTAGCAGGGACAGGCAGCCCAGCTGGGAGCTCAGTTTGGTTCTTAGGAAGAAAGAAACCTAAGCAGAGCCTGCAAGCATGTATTAATCTATGCACTGAAGACACTGAAGGAAGTATTGGGAAATACTTTCTAGTCCACCACTTCCTTCCCAGGGATGTTGCCGATGGGCAGAGGCAGAGTACAGACCTCAGGGAGAGAAGCCCTGAAGGAGACCTGACCCAAATACCTGCACACACTGCCACGGGTGTGTTTGGTGCTGCACAGGAGCATGCAGGATTTTGGAAGGCTGCAAAACCACATGTGCTTCCTGCAGAGACCAAAACACTTGCCACTCCAGCCCAGCAATTCAGGGCTGGGATGAGGACAGCTATGGGAAGGCACTAGCTCCCTTGCTGACTGATTCCCATCTCCCAGTTACCCCAGTCTGCATGGCCCATATGAGACATTCTCTGCCCAAGCCAGCTCATGAAACAGCATAAAGTTCCTTCACATGAGGCTGGTGCCCACCCAGCCAGCACAGACAGGACAACCAGAGGGCAGGCTGCCTTGGGTCACTGGATCTCAGCTCTGCTGAAAGAAAGCAGAATTTGGGGGCTCTGTAACTGGCTCATTTTATTTCAAAGGTACACCTTGTTTCAGAGAGTGTTTCAGGTAACCACTGGAGGGAAGTTCAACACCGTGCAAGAAGTCCCTCAGTGAACACACAAGTGTGCACTTGTTTAGGAGGGACCATGCTGCTGAGACTTGAGGTATCTCCTCTCATCTGAATTGCAGTCCAAGCAATAATCATGCTTTTAGCACAGACTGCATTGGCCTGAACCTCTTTCACAGGAGGCTGAACTCCCCCAGCACACATCCTGAGGACCAGCAGACTGGGTTCTGTGGCTCAGCTGACATGAGCACCAAGCTGCAGTGCCTTGCCCATGCATTGGAGCCCTTCTAGAATCAGTGTTTAACCCCAGTAGCCTCAAATGGTCCAGCAGAGGGGTGCCTACATCTGGATTCCTTCTAAAGAGTTTAATGCAAGCCTGAACAAATTTCACCTCCAAGGTGAAGCTGCCAGCATCTGCACTCATTCCAGCCGGGGATCTCCTCCCACCTAGGCACCCTCCCAAGATAAAGCCTCTGTCCCAGCTATTACCAATAGATCCAGTTCAGCACATATTGTCTGATTGTTTACATAATATGGTGCTTATCTCTTACTATACAAACAGAGAGAGCAGGGCAAAATAACACGTCTGTCTACTCCCCTCCTATCTTAAAAGGACAAAGTGACCAGGAGTTTCTGTGCACTAATAAAAAAAACCCAACAAAACAACAAAAAAAACCCAACAACAACCAAAAAAAAATCAGGATACTGTGGACTGAAACAAATTATAAAAACAGGTCTGCGAGTCAGCACACCACTGGAGGAGCATTGGCTGTGTTTTATACTAACTCCCTTTACAAAATAACTCTTCCAACCACCCTCACTTGTCTCAATAGAGCAGTGAAGTAATTGCTGTGATCTTGAAGGATAAAGAGGCACGAACAGCCATGGAACATGTTGCCATGCACTCCCAAAGCCTCCTTGGATAACTTCAAGTATCATATTCTTACCCAGCCTGACCCGGGCTGTCCCCATATTGTTCCCCACCCTCCTCTCATCCCTTGCTACGGGAAACCAGGCTGAGCTATCCCGTGCAAAGGGAGCCGAGCCCCTTTCCCTCGGACAGCCCTGCCAAGAGGCTCCTTCGCTCGCCATCTCGTGGTGGCAGCAGGCAGCCTGCCACGTCCCGCGTCCTGCATCCCGCATCCCGCATCCTGCATCCCACATCCCGCATCCCACATCCCTCATTCCACATCCCACATCCCACATCCCTCATCCCGCATCCCACATCCCGCATCCCGCATCCCTCATCCCGCATCCCGTGTTGTATATCCTGCATCCCACATCCCTCATCCCACATCCCGCATCCCGCATCCCGCATCCCTCATCCCGCATCCCACATCCCGCATCCCGCATCCCTCATCCCGCATCCCACATCCCGCATCCCGCATCCCTCATCCCGCATCCCGCATCCTATATCCTGCATCCCACATCCCTCATCCCACATCCCTCATCCCGCATCCCACATCCCACATCCCGCATCCCTCATCCCACATCCCACATCCCTCATCCCGCATCCCTCATCCCACATCCCGCATCCCACATCCCACCTGCCCATCTTCCCATATCCCACTTCCCCCGCAGGGACCCAGCGTGCGCTGGGGATGGGGCAGGGGCTGGCACATCCGTGGGGGACCCGCAGCGCCATCAGCACCGGGGGCTGGGCGGGTCCCACAGACCCATCCCAAAGCAAGTGTGACCCGACCCCGGCGGTGTCAGGGGGCTACACTGTGTAACCTGGGCACGGATTTGACCTTGTGTCTGCAGGTCCTCTCTGCAGAGTCACTCACACTCAGGCTCAGCAATTTCCCCTGATTCCCATTGGAGATGCACCAGGAGATTAAAACAAGAGGGGTGATGATGCAATGGCCTTGCAGAAGATTTCATGATCTCAGTCTTGTAACAGACTTTAAAAGTTTGTCTCCTCACACACCCAGCACACCAGGTCTGGGCTGCCCACACTCGGGCACCCCAAAACTGCTGAAGTTGTCACAGCTGAGGCATCCCTGCAAGTGCCAGGGAGTGGGAAGGATGTGCCAGGAGAACCCCTCTGTGATGGGGCCACCAGGGCTGCAGGTGGGACAGCCTTGCACTCATAGAGCTTTGCAGGGCCTGGCAGTGTGGCTGTGAATCTCCAAAGGCAAAGTTCCTGCCTCGAACTTTTTTCTGTACATTTTTTCCCCCATGGAGCCACTTCAGAACCCAGCACTGTCCATTCCTGGCGGCCAAGCCCTGCCATGGTGACACCTCTCATGGCTGCAGGGCCACCCTGGGTGCACAGGCCCAAATGCCAGCCTTGGCCAAGTGGTTTTTATTAAACCTAGAAGGGGAAATTTGTCCCAGAAAGAGCAGACACCTGGAAGCTCTTCCAGGCCTGAATACCAAATCAGTTACTTCTGCAAGGTGCCCCCTCAGGCAGGGTCCTCCACAACCTGCTGTGCCACCCCAGCCCCTCCTCCAGCATCTTTCACCGTTCCTGCCCCTCCAGCACTTGCAGTTCCCCGCCAGACTTACCCTGGGTTTTTTTGGTTTTTTTGTTGGTTTTTTTTTTTTTTTACTTTCCTCTCTAATTTGGCATGAACAGCACAAAAGGAGCAATTTTGCTCTCCACCCCTTTTCCATCCTCCCTCCTCCCCTGTCTGGCAGGTCTGTGTTATTATTAAGACACTTGAGATTATGGTTGTCTGAAAGTCGAAGAATAACAGGAAAGAACCAGATGCCATACACTGATAAATTACAAGGGCATTATGCAGAGGCAGCTGTACCATATAAAAGCTGGGAGTTTATACCATGCCATGATTTTCCATGTGGCATCGTATGGTTCCAGCATCTGGGCGTCACCGTCGATGTCTCCTGTATATTTTGCTGAACACTGTCATTATGATAATGAAAAAATTGCAGCAGACATTAATTGTGGTTCCTGCTGGCCACTGCAAGAACTTGAAGGGATCAGAGGGGCTGGCAGGGCCTCTCTCATCCCACAGGGGGTTTCTTCACTCTGTTGGCAGCAGTCAAGAGGGGCCTGGATGTCCCTGAGTGCTGTGAGCAGCATCCAAGTCCTGCTGTCACAGGGCAGGACTGGCTGGTGCTGGTCACCAAGCTGAGATGAAATTGGAAGTCTTTGTACAGTTCCCACTGCTGAGATTTGTATCCTGCTTGGTTTTCTCATCAATTTTAGCAGAGAGCGGTCATGGACTAAAGGATGGATGGCAACAGTATGTCCCAAAAGTCCTATGGGATTGCCAGGGTTTCAACAGGGACCAGGAACATTCACTGCTTCGATAAGCAACTGCCTTTGTACCTGCATGAATCCCTTTGCAGGGTTGGCCTCACCTGTGGGTGCTCACCAAGGGCCAGACCTGCCTTGGCTTGGGCTGTGGTCTCAGGTCATCGTGGGGATTTCTCAAACCAGGTGGGATCTTGGTGCCATAGCCACACCACAGGTGACACCAGTGGCACATTGCAGGGCAACTGCAGGGAGCACAGGGACAGGAAGATTTGGGCTTCTGGTTTGTCACCCCATAGCTCAGCTCTCTCCACACCATTGCTGGCAGAGCTGTTCTACAGGTGGTCCAGCCCTGGGTGTGGGGATGTGAGACACTGAGACAACACCTCACACCCTGGGGTGATTCACGGCGATATCTGACAGCTGTCTCTGGGTCATGGTTTCACTGCCTCAGGAATTCACCACAGGAATGTCCTCACTGAAGGCAGTGGGATGAGGATGGGCAGAATTGCTGCCCTGTGAGTCACCCTGGGAATCCTCTGTCAGACACAGAACTTTCCTGCTTTCTTGCTCCAACCTTCCTTCAATCTTTCTCCAACCTTCCTGCATTCTTGCTCCACTACTCTGCAGAACAGAGGCTGGTGTTGGTGACGTGACTGACAGTGGGGAGCAGGGGCAGAAGTTCACTGCACTGATATCATGGGCTCTGGTGAACAAGGGCAAGGAAAGCCTCCTGCCTTCCAAAATAAGCTGGAGCAAGGCAAGGGAAGGAGGCAGCCCCTGCACCCTGAAGCCGGTGAGTAGGATCAGAACAGCCTAAAAGCCTTCTCCCACAACTCCACCAAAGCTTTTATGAGTTTCCAAAGCCTATAAAAGCAGGTACCTCCACTTTTCCCTTTTCGACCCCTGCCAGACATGTGTTTCTTTCCAAACAGCTCTGTAACGTCTCAGGTGGGACTGATGCTCTGCCAGGGCACTGATGGTCTTACCAGCAGGAGCAAAGCTTGGGAAATCCTCATGTACTTCCCTTCCAGCCCTCTGCTGAGAAGCAGGAGCTGGCAGCAGCATGTGCCTGTCTCTGTGCTCCCGCATGGGCCCCAGAGTGGCCCAGGGCTCCTCCAGCACCCCCGGGATGTCACTGTCAGCTGGGAGAGCTGGCATGTCTTAGGCAGCTGTAGAACTGAGTTGGGAAATGAGCTCATTCTGTCCTCATGGCTTGCCCTGGCCCATGGCTTCATAAACCATCCCTCAGGGCAGCCCTGGGGCAGGGGGAGCTCCCTACAGCACTCCCCACCTTGCTTGTGCTCTGAAAGACCTTTGCTTGAAGGCAGCGGATGGACACACCAACACAGCACTAAACCTCTCCCCCTCCAAGGGCAGCACTGGCAGGAATAGCACTAAATCCTTTTTTTTTTTCCAATGGGCAACGGAAAATATGATGAATAAATGTATTTATGAAGGCTACAGCTTCAATGGAAAACTCCTTTGGGTGCCTGTGTCTGGTTGGCAAGCTGTCCCACGAGATGCAGTGTGCCAGACTTTAACATAAACACGAAATTAAACATGATCCAAGAGGTGCAGCGAGATTCTCAGGAAAAGGACAGAGGAACGTCCTGTGCTAATGCTGTGGCACTGCCAGAGAATGAGGGGAGGGAGCTCGAGCGAGAGGGCACTTTGTTCACTGGGCTCAAAAGCATTTGCTATTACACTGAAACAAAAAAGCATTTGTTGGGATCAAACAGCATTCCTGCCAGCTATTGTCCAACCTCCAGAAATAAGATAACCACCAGGCATTAAACCCACGGGGAGCGGGAGCAGGACCCACGGGGACCCTCCGTGGAGGGTGGCACTGGCGCAGCACTGCTGGGCATTAGCTCACTGCTCAGGTATGGCTCAGGCTCGGACCCTCCCGGCTGCCGCAGCCACAATTAGCAGCGATGCTCCGGCAGCCGCACTGGGAGCGTCTCCGGGCGGGAGCGGGACCCAGTAACGCAGGGTCTGACCCTCTAGTCCTGCCCTGCCCCGCGTGCAGAGCCTTCGAAGTGCCACGGGGTGTTCTCTGGTGACAGCACAGCTCCTGCCTCCGGGCTGGACACAGCCCTGTTCCAGGGCAGGGCCCCATGGAACCGTCTGAAGTGTCCGTTTTGTTCTTTGCTTTAGGTCTCCGTGGGCTCTCACCAGAAACCCACCGTCCATCAGCACTGCGGGGTCAGAAACGGACAGTTCTACGGACATTCAGCTCTAAAATCTCGCCCACTCACACGAAAATTAATAATGCAGTTCCTCACTCAGGTGCCCCCGCTCTCCAGAGTAACCCCGGCAGGGAGAAAGGCAATGTGCCACCCTTGGAGCGCCCGCGACCTGCGTGCCCCTGCGTGGTTTGGGGTGCCCAACAGCCCCTCCTGCATTAGCCATGGGCACTGAGCGGTGCCACGGGCAGCCCTGCACGGGCTGGCACTGGGATGCGGGAGCTCCAGCCGTGCCAGGCTGGCAGCTCTGCACGGGGCTCGATGCCTGGTGGTGACAGGAGCTCGTCCCGTCGCCCATCACGCAGGGAAGGCACATCCCGCAGCCCCCAGCAGAGACCCCGCCGCGGAAGCGCATTGGCACGGGCTCCTTCTCCTCTCCTTATTCCTGCCGGATGACTTCAGCAACAAGGAGAGGGGTCTGGGAGACACAGGGGAGATTTTCCTGCGAAGGGATAAAAAAAAAATAAAAATAATGGAACAGAGAGAAAAAGGGAGGGGGAAAAAAAGGAAGAGGGAGGCTGCCCATCGCAGCTCAGTGCTGCCTGGCACCTGTGTCCCGGGGCAGGCGTCCAAGCGCTGGGGGAGCAGGCGCGGTGCCATCGCAGCAGATGGGCACGGAGGCAGCCCCGAGCCCGCGATCCTGCCGCAGCCGCGGGGGGGGGGGGGGGGGGNNGGGGGGGGGGGGCGGCTGTTTAGGGCAAATTTCCCAGCTGAGAATGTCAAAACAGCTGCCAGTCTGGAGTTTATACACCTATAATTAAGGGGGTATGTGATTTCTAATCCAGCTCAAACGGAGCTGGATTAATTGGCAGACCTAAAAATAGCATCCGTGACCATGTAAGGCAAGCTTTTGTGTGCAGTTTAAATTAGGAAAGTGGGCTCTGGCTGTTCGGAGTGAGCTGGGAGAAACAGAGGCATCCTTCTCCCTCCAGGCGGCCTGCGAGGGCCTGATCCTGCTGAGGGACAGGGAGAGGCTGCAGCAGAGCGAGCTACCCAAAAGTAACAGCCTGGAGCCAAGGGAAAGAGCCAGGGCAGCATCCTCATCCTGGGCAGATGTGTCCTGGGGGAGTGCAAGACTGCTGCCCTGGGAGTGACCCCTTGGCAGCCTCAGCTCGAGCTCCTCCACTCCTCCCTGCACACCCAAACCCCGACTGCACTCTGCCACATCATTTACAAGAGTCCACAGCAAGTTTGCTCACTCTGTTTATGATGCCCAGAGGCTTTATCTTGTGGAAAGGCATTTTCTGAATTATTGGAACCTTTAGAAGATGCCTCCACTTTTTCACACTGATCCGGGCCAGCTTTGCATCAATGCAGACAGTGGCAGAAGAACCCCCTTAGATTGTGCTCTGTGATCTGATCCCCTTCTTGAACACTCCTCTACCCACAGCCAGACTGCAAGGTTAAATTGCTTTTAATTTTTGTTTAATTATCTGCAGTGGCACAAATAACTAACTGCATCGATCTGAACTTGGCACACAAAGGCAGGTTCCAAATGGCAAAGCATATTATGAGATCGAATTATTAAATGTAGCTAATGAGCAAAATAATGATGTGGTGCCAAGCTGTAAAAGGTTACACTTTAAAGTTGTCACAGTTCATGAGCAAGAAAGATTTAATCACATTCTTAATCAAATATTTATATGATAATGTGTTTTAATCAAAATAATAGCAATTAATTTGGAAAGGAATACATTGTGCACTTCCTGTTCGTGCTTTATGGAGGTTTTTTTGCAGTGAGGTTACAGAGCACATATTTCCTTAGTCATAAATCCATCCCAGTTGACAGGTATTCCAGCTATCTGTGATGGGGATGTGCTGGTGGGGCAATGAAGTGCAGGAGCAACTCAAGATTTGTGTGTGCTCTTCATGGATCCTCATGTTCTCCTGGAAGCTGGGTCCTGCTCTGTCCCACTGTGAGACTTGGCAAAGCACAGGGCAGCAGGACCCACACTGGCACCACCGGTGAGCCAGGGCCCCTCGCTGCGTCTTTGAAGCATTTACTCCTCACAAATGATTTAGCTGCTCCCTCTTTCCCTCCGAATCCTGCCAAATCTCCTAACTCCCCTTGGCAGCTGATGCTATCACAATGATTTCCAGCTGCAAGAAGCAGCTTAAAATGGCTGCTGTGCTGGAGCAAGGATCCTCTCCTCCCTCTCCTCCCCTTCTGGGCAGGGCAGCAAAGGGACACACAGTCAAAACTCACCTGCTCCCATCCCTTCTCCAGGGCCCTGCTGCCCCTCCTGCCCTGCTTGGCTGGATGCTGAGCACTGGGATCCAGGGAGTTTTGCTCTGGGCTTTTAGTCTGGTGTGTTAAAAATATAAAAGTGCACAACAGGGTTTCAAACAGAGTTTCAAAGAGTGGAGGTGGTTGTCCTCTTCACCCCTGCTGAGACATCATCATAGGAAGAGCCATGGGGGCTGAAAAGGTTGGACATGTATAAATCCACCAGTTCAAAGAAAATTCTAAAACTTTGCCCATTAATTAAACTTGTTTGAAATTTAAAACAGCCTAGAAGACCATTTCTAGTAGGTACTCAACAGCCAGAACACCACAAGGACATATATCCTCTGAAGGAGCCCATCAAAGTCCTTCCAGTTAACTGAGGCAACACCCACACAATCCTGATATTTCTCCTAATGGAGCCTACAAACCACCAGCATTCACTAAATGTGGGGAAGGAGCTTCAAAACACCATGCCAAGCAAAAGAGAGCCCACTGAAAGGGAGCACCCCTCACCCCAAATCCCCAGTAAGGATAATCCTTTACTCTGTGCAGGGCTCCAGTGAAGCTCTGGGGAAAGAGGAATGAGACAAGGGCTGTCAGGACAGCAGTGACCTCCCAGCTGGCTCAGTGCAGACCAACCACCAACCACTGGCACAAGCCTCACCTGTCCTACGGTGCCCACAGGTAGGAGGTGCCACTGGAAGCAGACACTGCAGGAACACCACAGCACCATTTAGGAACCAGCCCTCGCAGTGATGCCCCAGCCTTGGAGCCACAGGGCTGCTGGGAATTCCATCAAAACAACCAGGACAGTGCAAAACACCAGCCCTGCCT
Source organism: Serilophus lunatus (assembly GCA_013399895.1). Lineage (NCBI taxonomy): Eukaryota > Metazoa > Chordata > Aves > Passeriformes > Eurylaimidae > Serilophus > Serilophus lunatus. The sequence goes on from VXBA01004031.1 coordinate 545,698, forward strand.
CTGGGCCCTTGGCACACACCTCCGCCTCTGCTTTCCCTCCTCCTTCCCTCAGTCCTGTGCCGGGTGGATGTCTCTGCACTTCTCACTTTCTGACTTTTTAACACTTCATCAGAAGCTGGAATTTTTTTTTTTTTTTAGTGCTAAGTTTGCTGTTTCTGTTGGAGTCGAGATGAAAAGCTTTCTCTGAACCACCTTTGATTGGAATCACTTCTGTTGCCTTCGGTTTGGCCAGATGTTTCCTAATTACTTATCTGTCAAAATTTTTTTCTTTTTTAAATGCACAGACATTTCTTCTAAGTGAGAAAGAGTGTAAGGTTCTTGTTTAGTGTCTTTGCCCGAGTGAAATAAGCCAGGCTAAGCTTCATCATCAAGGCTGGTTTTTATGCTTGAACATGCAATTTAACATCAAAAGCTTGATCTTTTTTATTATTCAGTGCAGCCTTTTCAGACCAATTTCAGCAGGAGCCAAATGGCACATCCTAACCTGGGATTTAAAACTTTTATTTTTAAAGCTAGATCAGAGTCATGCAGCTTTCTCCTGAGCTTGAGATGGTTTCATGTAATAACTCAGGGCCAGAATCTGCCATGATCACTCACATCAGTGAAGCCTTCCTTACATGAATGGGCTTATTGAACTGGTGCTGCTTGGGGTGAGCAATGGTTACAGAATCAGATCTGCTCCTTCTCCCATCAAACAAATATTTTCTTGCTGCTTTGAGTCAGTTGCTGGGTCCTGCAAGGATGTCCTGTCACGGTGCACCAATTACTTGGGAGGTAGAAAGACAAAAGGAGGAAACCTTGAGGACTTGACTTCCCCAAGCCCACCAGGCCTGGCCAGCAGGGAGCTGTGATCTGATCCAACAAGGCACATGTCATTATGCCTCAGTCATTCCAGACATTCGACATCGATTTGTTATTTGGCTGTTGTCAGAAATCTTTTATTTTGGGTAAACATCTCAAGGACCCCAATGTTGCTGCAGAAAGGAAGGGGAGAACCAGCAGAACTGAGACTGAACAACTCCACGGGTGCTTGAAAGGCTTTGTTCTCTCTCTCTCTCTCTCCATGAAAAGAAAACAAAAATCCAGTGCCTCTCAAAGTGTCCGTGGATAATATACCAATACACCAGAAGGGGACTGAATTAACCAAAAATAAATCCATATAACAATTTTTCAAAAGCTTGAGCTGTCTTCAAAGCCAAGTAGCATTCTTTAATGAAAGCAGGATCAAGCCAGAAAAGCTTTAAGAGTTTAAAGTTATTTGATAGCTAGTTATTTTCCTTCAAAAGAGACTAAGTAAACCTCTGCCTGTAGCCTTCATCACTCCACCAGAAATGCTTTGTCAGGGTATTTGTGACAAATTAATTATAGCGATAGAAAATCTCAGTAGAAATGAATATTCAAAAAAATTTTTTTTTTTATTCTGTTGACTTCAGGGAACACTCTCCTGTTTCTAAAGCTCAGTGTTTTCCTCATTAGCTCTCCCCCCTCCCCCAGTTCTTTTCAGAAACTTTCAGAAGTGATTAGAAATGGTTTTATTTTCAGCTCGCCTGGGGAATGGCATTAGCAGTGGAACCAACCACTGACACTGGAGTCTTGCTGGCAACAAGAAGTGGCCCATCAGCAAACTTTTCAAAGGAAACATCCTGAAATTACCGTCCCAGTCCTGACTCCCTGGCACTAATACACAGCAAGGTGCTTGCACAGGGGCACCTCACAAAGCCTTAATGCTGGAGAATCTTGTCAGCTCCACCCTCAGCAGATCCTGGCTTGATCCTGCAAACAGAAGGAGCAGAGCTGGGGAAGGCAACACGTAGCTCCAACACACCAGAGGAATGTGACTCTCGCTCACTGCAATAGTTCTGGCAAAGCACACAGCTCCCGTTTGCCTCTTGCTCTAGTTGTTGTTGTCTCTAAATTGCAGATCTTTGTCTTAGGCAAAAGGCATTTCAAGGAGCAAAATTCCCATTGGTGCATCTCATTAAGATCGACAAAAGCAGGAGGCCACTGCTGCCCATCACCTCCCACCCCTCCAAGTCGCCCTCCATACCTGTGTCCCATGGGCACACTGGTCCTGTCCCACCCCAGTCCTGCACAGAGCACTGAACCATTGGCCTGCAAGGCCTGGAGTCTCTGCTTGACAGGTTGCTTTGTGCTGACAACAGGAACAAACACAAATCAAGCTTTTCCCAAGCTGTGACTGCATGACCCAGCTCAGGAAGCTCCCACGACCAACTTCCCCACATGGAGCCACAGTCCTGGCTCTGCCACAGGAGTCAGGCAGAAATCCTCCTCCCCACCCCCTGACAACTCTATTAACAAGCCACCTCATTAGCATCCTGTACTTAATTAAGAAGTTGAATTAATAAGTAGCCTGGGTTGCTTAATTAATAATTAATTAATCCTTGCTTAATAAGGACAACAGAAACTAGTTCAGAAGGGAAACATTTCAATAGCTGACAGTGAAATAAGGATCCAAGGAGAAGGTGTTAAATGGCTGCATGGAGCTCAACTCATACCCAACTCAATATGTTGCCCACAGTTGCTCAAAACACAACATTTGGCATTTTTCAGTAGGAGAAATTTTTCAGTGAAAGTTTATATGAATGTTTCCTTCTCATTTTGATACAGCAAGTGTCTTGTTTCCATATTAATGATCTCAAGGTGTACATACATATACATACACACACAGAGCATTAAAAACCATTCATAGTATCATATAGCATTTCAAATTCAGCTAAACAGAAGCAGTTGATTTTTCCTGACAGTATTTGTTTGAAATTCTCCATCCATGAACCATTTTGAAATCCCAAACAAAACAAAGTTATTTCCCACACAACAGATACAGTGCAACCATTTCTAGGAAAATGAATTTTCAGTTTATTGTTGGCTATGGTGACTTCTTGTCATGGCTGGTTTCAAAGAAGATATTGAATGTAGCAACAAAATGGGTTTGCAGACAGATAATTACGATTATTTTCAGTTATAAGGTGGTCATCTCCAATCCAAGACTGGGAAATACAAACATGACTGTTATTATCTCATTGATAAACTATGTTATTGGTTTATTCTGAAAACAGCAATTCATGGTGCTCAGTTTTGTTTCAAAATTTGTTGGACAACCTGAAATGAAACAACATAAATTTGTTACAAACAATCACAGCAAGGAGGGGGATTGCGAGGGAAGGTATTTATTGACAAAACACTGCAGACACAGAATCTATAAGCAAAATTGAACTGGAAATTCAAGTTCTTTGTAGAAAGATGCAAGGTGGTATTGCACTGCTTTGTGTAGTGGAAGTCAGTGATTCTCATACCTCTTATTTAGCTTTCTTTGTATCTAGTGTCTCTCTGATGTCTCAGTCTGGCATTTCCCCATGTCAGAAGGAAGGAGCTAAAAGAAAATGCAACTTACCTGAGGACAGAAGGAAGTTCTGGTTAATTTTGGGTTCTTTTTTTCTGAGCTAAATCTGTACTTTGATTATGTCTCATCCCTACATACAACAAAAAGCACACAGTGCCTCAGGCTTAGCCCCGTTTCACAAAGAGTGGAAAGGAGAAGCAGCTCAGTGGTTTTCCATCTCCTCTCCCCTCTCACAGCACAGGCAGCTCAGACCCAGCCTCTCCACCCCTGACCACAAAGGTTAATGATAAATCCAGTGATAGCCATTAGCATCTGTGACTCAAGAAAAATAACAGTAAATTGAAGAGCAGTCAGTGGTCTGTAACCCAAAATGAATCAGGAAAGAATTTCTTATTGGCTAATTGAAAAAAGCAATATTCAAAAATACAAAGTCCCTTCAAGTAACCTTACCTGATATAACAAGAAATAAACCTCAGCACAGTATCTGCTGCAAGGTCAGTAATTGTTCTGTGTTTGATCAGAATGCAGGACTGTTCTTCTGCAGTTTGTACAACACATGAATTGACATCCTTCTGAATCATCTTTCCACCTAAAGCCCTCCAGGGTCTGTTTTGATGTAGAAATACAGGCAATTATTTCACCTGGGAAACAACATGAAGTTATTGGCTTCCAGAGCTTGGCAATGCAGCGTGGGCTGTGCTTCAGCAGGGACAGGCCATGGTGCACAAGTGTTCCAGGGCCCTAAAACCAGTCAGGGCCAACAATACTTTTTAGAACTGGTACCTGACTTATTACCCCACTGACAACAGGGTGTCTGAGTATCTCTCATCACTTTTAAGATCTATGAGAGACACCTGAAGCTTCTTGCTCAAGGCTTCCAGCAGCCCAGTGGCAAAGCAGAGGTGGAGCATATGCAGCAGGACATTTTATGTAGGATTCCTCTCTGTCTGAGGCTCTGCAGAGCTCAGAGGGCTCCCCCACCTCTTCTGCAGATCCCCCAGGACACCATTAGGGCAAAACCCATCAAGGGCTGAATGGGATTTGTGCCTTGGCCAACTCTCAGTCTTGTCACACACCAAGCAAGAAAGGATGGGAAGAAAGAAGAGAAAGAAAGAGGCCGTTGACTTCATTCCCACTGGACTCCACATAACGAACGTAACTAATTGAGGTCAAGGACTCCTCAAGTCAGCACATGGTTACAGTCTCAGAACAAAAGCCTGCTCCCAAATGCTTCCCACAGTCAGTGCTGCAGGAACAACTTGGAAAGGTTTTCAAAGTATTTGCCACTTGCTGTGTCTGTCTCCTGGCAGGAAGTTCCCACTCTGTCATCTGCACAAATCCACTTGCATTCCTCCACTTGCTTTACCTGCTCTTTGTTCTGTTGCCTCTCTAACACTGTGGGCTGCTGGCTTGGCAATGCAAACAGCAGTAGCAACCTGGACAGCCCGTGGGGCAGTTTTGGCTAATCTGAAATAGTTCAAAATCCAGCAGTGGTGCCCCTAAAGGCAACTTAATATTTTCTGAATTGCAGCCAGAGATTCCCTCGTTTCCCCACCACCCCCATCCTGAATTTTGATTTTTTGTGGTTTCACAGCAATGATTACAGATTTGGGAGGGAGCTGCAGTCAGGAAAGGCACAAAGTAGAGGGAAGGCACCTCTCCCATCCCCCTGAGCAGCTGCAAACTACAGACATAACTATAAATTCCTGTCCAGTGAAAACTGTATTTGCTCATCCAAAACAAATCCACGTACATCAGCACTGCCAAGGGCTCTGGTCCTGTTTTGGAGCACAGTGGACCACACTGATTCACACACCTCCTGGATGCCTTGCCAGAAGACTGGACTTGCTGTGGGTCACTGGCTCTGGCCTTGCAAAGACACAAGCTGGCAATTTCAAAGAGCAAGCTGGAAACTTCACCCAGGCAGCCCTGATCCTCTGGGCTGGTGCTGCCCCGTGAGAAAGAACAGAACATCATCCCCTCTGAGGCTGCAGTCCCTGATTCCCAGACTCCTGCCTTTGGAACAGACGTGGCATGTTTTACCCAAACTTAACCTCCCACAGGTGCAGCAGGGCATGTGAGAAGGCCTGTGACTGATTTTTAACCTTCTTGTTCTTCCCAGGCCTGTCTTGACACTTCCTCCCTAATCCCCCTCCTGCTTTTCATGAAATCCAGGCCAGCAAAGGAGAGGAGAGAGTTCAGTGCAACTGTTCACCACCAACATGACAAACAGCACGTAAAGGCTTTGCTGACCTGAAAAGTATTGGCATATCCAACCAAAACCCACTTGATTTCCCCTGGAAAGCAAAAACTGTGAGAGGCCATTACTAGCAGGTTGCCCTTGCATGGGAAGTAATTGAATGGGGAAATGTGAGGCAGGAGAGCTTAGCTGTCATTTTACAAAAACAATTAAATGCATGAAACGTATCTTAATGATATAATTAAGGCAAAATTCCAATCCCCCATTAGTCGTGGCATTAATTATTGCAAGCACATTACGTTCAGTATTGCTGGAATGATGAAATCCTTTGTTATGCAGCTTTATTAACAAACAAATAAATAACTAAAACCCGATTATCTGCTCCTGAGAGAAGCTCTGATGCAAAATTACTTTTGAACAAACCCTGATTACTTTTGCCTGTTCAGGCTGATGGAAAGGGAAGTCAAAGCACCACAGGGAAACCACTGTAAACCTGCTGTTGGCTCCCACCACAGCTGTTACAGAAGAAATTTGGTGAGGAAACTGTACGAAGCAAAGTTGATGAATGCCATCACACTGACCCCACAGCTCTCCTTTAACACACCAATTTACACACCAGCTGTGAGCAGGTCTTGCTTCTACCCTCCCAGAGGAACTGAAATCTGTTGTCACCTTCAAGACCTGGTTTGCAGGGGGGCAAGATCTCACCTGCCTTGTACGAGAAGCAATGAATCACAGCTTTTCAGTTTTGCAACTTATTTTACACTTATTTCTCTCCTCTGCTCCCACTCATCCAGGCTGTCAGTTCTCCGTGAGGTTCCTGGGGTTTTGAGGCAGTTGGTTTGGCACAGCAGAGCCAAGGGCTTTGGAGCCAAGTACCTTCTACCTTGAGGAGCTGCTAAAGTCCATCAGCTGCTAAAAGGCTCTTGGAAACTGCTCAAAACTGTGTTAAATATTGGGACAAATGGAATTGCCAATCTCAGAGGTGTGAAGATATCAAATATACCTTTCCAGCCCATGGAGGAAGCTATCAATAATATTCCCCCAGGGACACACGTTTGGGACTATAAGCAAACAGACACTGGAAGCTGCTTATAGTGATTTTTAATGTTTAATTCAGCACAAGGAAAAAAACTGGAGAAATTACCCCCCTCTAGACAGCCATGTGACTTCTAGGTGGTAACTGCCAGAGGACAAGCAAGCATATCAGTTGAGTGATTGTGTGGATACCTGCTGAAAGAGGGGGGATTTTCAATTATGTGTGGTTGATTTTCCATGTGTACAATTCCCGTTACACAGGGCAAAATCAATTAGTGAGAGTCATTTGTTTCTGAACACATTGGTTGGAGAGAAGCATTAGTTCAGAAACATTAATTTCTGGACAAATGTTTACAATTAAAATGTAATTTTGATTCCCCTCAAGTTCTATCTTGTCACCCTGTATCTCAGCCAGAGAAGAGAAAAAGGAGAGGAGAGGNAAGAGAAGAGAAGAGAAGAGAAGAGAAGAGAAGAGAAGAGAAGAGAAGAGAAGAGAAGAGAAGAGAAGAGAAGAGAAGAGAAGAGAAGAGAAGAGAAGAGAAGAGAAGAGAAGAGAAGAGAAGAGAAGAGAAGAGAAGAGAAGAGAAGAGAAGAGAAGAGAAGAGAAGAGAAGAGAAGAGAAGAGAAGAGAAGAGAAGAGAAGAGAAGAGAAGAGAAGAGAAGAGAAGAGAAGAGAAGAGAAGAGAAGAGAAGAGAAGAGAAGAGAAGAGAAGAGAAGAGAAGAGAAGAGAAGAGAAGAGAAGAGAAGAGAAGAGAAGAGAAGAGAAGAGAAGAGAAGAGAAGAGAAGAGAAGAAGAAGAGAGTCTCCAGGAAAGGCAGATCGGGGTCACAGAGGTGGGAAGTGCCACCCTTCAACATGAGGATGTTGAAATTCATCCAGGTACAGGGCTGGGGCCCTGGGACTGGGCTGTTTGTGCAGCTGAACCTTGGTCCTCAAGGCAAGAACAAGTCCTGGGCTAACAGGAACCCAGGAGCAGAGAGAATAGCCAAGAGATACCACGTGGGGGTGGAGAAAGTGATGCAGACTCTGTGAAAGACTGAAAATGCAGCATTTTTTAAAAAAGCAACATGTACCTATGCTGAATGACATTTGTGCTTTTTGCCCAGGGCCTAAAATCAGTCCAGAAGCTGAGGACCAAGACAGAAAGGAGCAGTGAGCACAGTCACACTTCCAGGCACAGGCAGCACATGCAGAAGGAAGAACTCGTGGCTGTGCTTTTACACACACAGGGCACCAAAAGCCAGAGCAGGAAAGGAAAACCATTGCCTTTTCCCATAAACCAAAACTTTGAGAGAAAAGACAAAGCCTGTTTTCCAAATTCCCATTATTTGGTTCCAGCAATTGCTCACAACCAGTTCCATTTGCTCATGACTCAGTCCAAGATCTCAACTCGAAGCCGAAACCTCACCGAGGAGTTGGGCATGTTCTGACAAATGGGAAGAGCTGAGTAAACCAGAACAAATTTTTTAAAGTTAGTCTACTTCCTTAAAGCCTTACTTCATACCAGGCTTTTCTACACCATGAGGAATCTCAATTACATTCCTTCATACTGCCCCTTTGTTCTCAGGCACAGCTACTCAAACACCACGCACCCAAAAATGGAAGGGTTTCTTTTGAAGCATTGCCAGGCTATAGGCAACTGCAACCACATCCTTCTGCATTCATAAAGAAAAAGTGTGTGAAGGGGCCTCACCTTCCTTGAGATTTGCTGCACATAAAGCACCTGCCTGCATCACCTTCCAGAGGGGTTTTCTGCAGCAGAAGTTGCTGCTCAGGTTACTCATCAGATCTACATTCTCAGGAGCAGGGTGCAAGTGCATCCAGGCACTGAGTAAACACACTAAAATTGTTTATATAAATACTTTATTTGGGCATTTACAGTAAAACCTGACCTGGAGAGAGTAAATAGAGCCCCAGGTTCATGCTACTCTTACAACATTACTCTAAGTCTAGTCTTAGTATTTTTTCCTTCAAGTGTAGGGATTATGCACTCAGCTGACCTTGCATTGGCACAAGAGGGAAGGAAGCTTTCCAGACCTCCTGTTTGCAAAGCAATAAAACATAACAGGGCTCAGAGATCAGAGGGAAAATAAACAGATCCTCTCACTCAACCTCCTTCAACTCCCCCTTTTTTCCCTTCCTCAGCTTATATTTAGCTCAGGCTCCTCTGTGCCCACAGAAGGGCTGCCCTGGGAGCAGGGAGACAGGGCACCAGGGCCAGGCTTTTTGAGAACCTCCTCAGAACAGGAAATCAACTGACCTGCTCAGCAGAGCAGAGGGAAACAGCAGCTCTCAAGAGAAAAATAGAAATAAGATGGGCAGAAGGGCCCATCAGGGTCATTCAACATTTCTTTTTTAACCTGGTTCTGCTCATCTGAACCTTGCAGAGCCTGAGGTTGAGCTTCAAGGAGAAAAAAAAATTACTCTGTGTGTGCACATTAATAGGTTGTCTGGAATGAACATGTGCTTGTAGCTCATCACCTGCCCCAGGAAAGCCATTGGTGTGCACTGACCCCAAGTTAAAACCTAACCCAGCTCCCTACTCACACTCATACCAGCTCTGCTGGCTACCCAGACCTACAGATGCTCCTCAAAACACCCTGAAAAGGTTAGTCTTGCAGGGCTGCATGCTTGCATAACTATCTGAGAGATGAAGTGTTTTGGATGCCTAATTCTTACCCATCTTAACAGGCACGGGTACTTAGCCATTGTAAAGACCTCTTGCAGAGGGGAGCTGACTGCTCTTGATACTGAGGCTGGGGGCTCAGTGGTACAGTTTTGGAGCAGGAGCTGTGTGCACAGCCCACCCTCTCTTGGGAACACAGACTGGCAAGCTGAGCATATCCCCCTGTAACACTGCAGTGATGGCTGGGACATGCAGCCACTGCCCCATCCTGGCCAGGTACAGCCATCTGAGAGGCCTTTGGAAGCAGCCCAGTAGTTTCTGTGGTATTAGGAAACAAGATATGACACCTATGCCAAGATTCCACTGTAGCAAAAGCCACCTCTTCTTTCCTTTATGTCTTGACAGCAGCCAGGCCACAGCAGAAAGGAGAAGGTGGGAGCCTGGTGAGACCCCCCTGCCCTGGTGTAGCCTTGGAGAGCAATGCAGGGAGGTGCCTCATGCTTCCATCTCCGTTCTCTGTGCTTTTAAAGCCAGGCTGCCTATTAGCCATGCACAGCAACACCAAGCAATAGCTTTGTCCTGCAGAGTTACTCCCTTAATCAAATGCAGCTTCACAGAGCCACGTTGATCTAATTGTTCAATGTCCAGGTTCCCTGCCTTCACAGAGATAAATACTCCCAGGAGCTGCATTTTGACTGGCATCCAAAACTCACCACTAGCTGCTGTGATTGTGATTTATTGCTGCTGCTAACAATCAATCTCAAGGCAACCATGTGCATTTCAGCTGAGAGTTTGGACTGCACACTGGGGGAATGAACACCCACCAGGGCTGACAATTAATGAATCCTGACCTGCAGTCAATGCTCTCCCACATTTCTGCATTGCAAACCCCACTCCAAGCGCACTGCGTGGAGTGCTTCGTGTCACCTCTCCCCTGCCTAATCCAGAGCCATCTGTCTGGCCAGCCAGAGCTCTAAATTTCATTTGTGCACCTTTCAATCTTACCTGACAACAGGCTCTCCATGTGCAGAGGTGGGGAGGAAGCTTGGAAGCAGTGCAGCCACCAAGCCAATCTGCTGGGCAGCACAGGGATGCTCCCCAGTAGGCAGCAAGCCTCACTCACTAGAGGAACAGCAGGTTGTGATCCCCCAGGGAGAAGGCAGGCAGGGAGGAGGCCCTGGAGCTGTCAGGATCAATGTACTTTCAGCCAAAAGGAAGAAAAAGCAAACCTCCAGCTCCAGCAGCATGCAGCCTGAAACCTAGTTCTGGGTATCCTTAAAAATGCTATAAATCTCAATCTTACCTCAAAAAGAGGTGTCTGCAGTTTCAGAGGTTATATCTTTCCTTTACAACACCCAGGCAGCTCCAGAAACCTGAGCCATTACTAAATGAAAAGCCAGTCCTGCCTCATGCACTGCAGAGGGTGGTCAGGAAACACCCACTGCAAAACCTCCTGTAGCTCCTACTCAGCAGAAGAACAGAGCAACCCCCAGAGCAAACTCCCACCATCCCTAGAGCTGCTTAAATTCGCCTCCTGGACCATGGCAGGATTGTGCCAAACTGGGCCAGATGACTTCCCTGCCTGCCCACATCTCCTGCCCTTTCCCATTGAGCAAGAAAGCCCCTTTACTCTTCCTGCATTGGTTCCAAGGAGAGGGGTTTGATGTCTGCAGGGCTCCTGAGCAGGGGAAAAAGGGAGGCAAAAGCAATTCTGACCTCATCAGACCCTAAATGAAGAGAATCTTGGGCAGAGCTTTTCCAGGGCCATCATGTCTAGGAGCACAAGGCAGGAATCGTTCCCTCTTTTCTCCTGTCTGTCTTTTGCTACTAACACTGCTCCATAATCCTGTTTTATGCCAAAGCAGTTGGAATTTTTAGATTGTTTTTTATTTTATTTTTTTTTTTAAATAAGGATAGCAGCAAGAGTTTGGAGTAAATTCCCAGGAGAGTCAGGAGAGTCAACAGCAGAATTCCTGTGAGAGCACACTGCTTTCTTAACAGATCTCAGAGAAACCCAACTGAAGCACTCACCATGAGGGAGAATCTGTGCTTCCAGTCACTTTACTGGGGGTTTCTGCCCTTGGTCAAGGCTTTCCCTCCCTCAGTGGTGAGACAGGGCCTGTGTGCCAGCATGGAATAAAAAAAACCTCCAAATAATCAGCCCAAGGGAAACCCAGCCTGAGCAGGTTAAAAAGCAAGGGGTTGACTCCAGGTTTCCCACCTCAAAGCACCCCAAGCCATCTCTGCCTTTACTGGGAGGGAATCACTGGTGGGACCATCCCCGAGCACCAGGACTGGAGCTGACCAAGCCCTGGGGGGGTTTTGCTTCCTGCCCTCCCAGAACAAACCAGATTAAAGCAGGAGCAGGATGGATGAGGAGGGGCAATGGCAGAGGGGAGGTGACAGACAGAGAGGAAGGGTTTGGTTCAGGACAAGCAGATAAAATATGGAGACAAAAGGCAAAACAAAAGTGCTGCTGTGAAGTCCAGACTGTTTGAAGTTGGAATTTGCAACTTCCAAGGGAGTGCATCAGGAAGGGCCACAAGAGCTGCAAAAAAGGCTTCCATGCTGGAAGCAGAGGGAAAATCTGAACCTCATTTCTTAAGTCCCGTTCAATTTGCAGCACAAAAATCTGTTTAAAATCAAAGGCTTTGCCACCTGGGGTTTCCAAAAGTCACAAAATTGTTTCTTCCATTGAGTTGCAAAAAAAAAAGTTAAAAATAATCTTTTGCCAATCAGTGCTGCTGCAGTGTCCCCAGATCACCTCATTAGCCATGGAAAGGTAGCTTAGTAACAGCATCTCTCTGCCCATTCCCACGCACTGCACTGGTTGAACTTGATTTTTTTTTTTTCATTTAAAAAAATTCTCTTTTGGAAAATGTGGTTTCAGCTGAGTTCCCGTTTTCTGTGGGAAGATGTTGGTTTCAGCTGTGAATCCGAAAATGAAAAATGTCATTTGAAAACAGTGATTCAAAGCAAACCCTGTCCTTTCCCTGCCTCACTGTGCCTGGAGCAGAGTGTGTGTATCCCACTTGGATATTTGTGATCACGAGGTTGGGGTAGGGGCTTTGCCAGCTCTCTCAGAAATTTCATGTTTTGGTGTTTCCTTGTGCATGAGATGGGAAAGAGAGTTTGGAGCCACTTGAGCCAAACCTGGGGTCAACTGCATCAGCACAGCATTAAAACCATCTGACTTCTTGCCATGGGGAAAACTGTCCTGGCCAAGGCCTGTTGCTTTCCAGCACTGTATGACCTTGGGTCATCTTTCCAGCAGCAATGCACAGAGGACACCAGGAATGCCAGAAAATAAAACACGACCAGGAGGCGAGTGTCACCGTTCAGAGCTGGAGGGATGGATTTGGGGCTCTCCTCCCTGGGCTGCAATTAAATGCTTTTGGCCATTACCAGTGTTATTTTCCCAACTGGCACCAGCTCAGGGTTATGTTGCAAGTAAGTGTCTGGGTAGAGCATCCCAAGGAAGCCCATAGGAGGCTCCTCACGCCCGAATTAAAGCCAAGTGTCCACCACTTGCCCATCCAAATCAGCTGGAGGAGCTGCCTGCCAAATCTAGGGGCCACTTTCAGCAGTGCTGCCACCTGAAACAGAAGTTTATGATCATCTAGAGAGAAGGGCTGGGGGAGACCAAGGGCTTGGGCAGAGCTGGTGGCCTTCAGACAAAGTCCAGGGATTAATGAATGCACACTCCTCAGTCCTAAGAGGGAACCCAAGGCCTGTGTGAACCTACAGGACATCCATCCTTCAGGCACACAAAAGAAAACCCCCTGCAAACAGTCAAGTTTTCAATCACTTTAATGTGATCATCGCAGTTTGACCACAGTCTCAGGAAGGAAAAAAGTCACACAAATTATCTGTGCTTAGGATTTGAGTCAATCTACGCCGTTCTTGTTGATTGACGTTATTCAAGTTAAGACCTTCTGACCATCAGTGACGTTCTTGGCTGAAAGGCAGGACCACAAGTGTTGGACATATTGGTGCAAACCAGGAATGCTTCTTCTGGGATTAAAGCTGATCTACTCAAGAGGAAACAAGAGCTGTACACGCACACAGGCACACACGGACCGAGCATGCAAATACACCAGGAACCAGCTACAGCTTCATGGGGGGAACACGGGGGGGGCAATACAGAGGTTTGGGTGGTTGTTCAGAACAAGGAAGGGGGAAACCCACACAAATATCCAAAACTGAGCAGATTCATTTTCCAACATTCGAAAATAGGAAGAGCTTTTGAAATTACATTGTGTTGACAAACTGATTTTTTGGGGGGGTGGTAACAAAGCAAAAGGTGAAGGCAAATTTTCCAAAGTATTGTAAAATTTATTGTATAAGTATTGCAGCTTTTAGAATGACATATAATTGCCACTATTGGTTACTGGTACACAAGAAGCGTTTACAACAGAGTTTTGTAAATTGGCATCAGAGTACATATTCATACTAAAACAGCAAAATATAGATAAGTACTGCATTGCATGTGCTCTCAATAGTTTACATAAGTTTAAATTGAACAGAACTCAGGATACAGGACTGCCTATAACAAACTCCAAAGCCAACGCAATGCAACTGGAAGTTTAAGAAAATATTAATACAATGAAATGTGTCTATAAGGCAGGCAAATTAGGACCTTAATGTCGTCCTTCATGAGCTTCTATAGTACAGCAAAAATTTGAAGCGCGGTTTCTGGAAAACTTTTTGTTTTTTGTAGTTTCGTGTTTTACACAGAAAATCTCTGAGCAGTACAGAGACAGAAGAGATTAAAAATTCATTCTGTTCTGGCCTAGCACTGTTAATGCTACACATCTGATTCAGCCTTTTCCCGATCCTTCGTAAAAACGTTGGGCTTTTGTTTCTTTATTTTTTAATATAGCAGTTAGTGCAATTTTATAGTTCGATACACATACAAAAGGGTGATTCTCCAGAAAGCAGTTGGATTTCCTTAGACCCCATACACATACAAAAGGGTGATTCTCCAGAAAGCAGTTGGATTTCCTTAGACCCCCACTTAAGACAGAATGAGTTTCATAACACTTATGGAAACAACACACTGGATTAGTAAAGCTGAATCTTCAAACTGGTGAAATCAAGGGTTGTGGAGGGAACATGTGTTTCACCACTGTCAGCCCCAAACTGAAACCCATCCTTCCTCTCCATCCAGATTGGCAAAGCCACGTTCCCATCCCAGGCAGTTAAGATTTGGGGGCACTTTAAGGATGCTGTTTGCCGTACTGTAAGCTAAGAAACTCTGCAAGATGAGCAACCCCTTTTAAAGCTAACGTGACTTAAAACTCCAAGCAAAAAGGCAGGGCAGGACACGAGGTTGCTAAGCATTAGCAGTGCCTTGTTTGTTCTGTATTTATTTAAAAATAAATCACTCATAAGGGGCCTCAATCTCTCTGCTGGCAGCTGCAAGACACCTGTGGAGCAGGGCCACAGCCCAGCTCTAGCACCACTCTCTGCTGAGCTGCACCAAGGCCACAGGGAACGGGACATCAGCCAGGGTGTGCAAAGCAAATTCTCTGCCTTGGTGGCAGTACAGGACATGAGAATTGGGAAAAAATGGACCCCGAGGCAAAAAGTAACATTAAATAGTAACAATAATAATAACAACAACAGTAATAATAAAAAAAGAACAGATCATTATTTCTAAACACCCATTCAGAACTTGGAGTTGATCTGGGCCCAAGATCTGGTATCTGCACTTAAAATGCACAGTTCTTGGGACTGCAAACAGAAGGATGGACAAAAGAAAGACAAAAGGTGATAACTTGGCTCTGTCAAGGAGCTGCACCTGCTGCCTGGGACCTGGGGCTCCCCCACACCAGGGCTGCACCATCCCAGGGAAAGGTGGAGCTTGGGTTTTGTGCAAGTATGGGCTGAAAGGCATCTTTTGCAACACAAATTTGGTGTTGATGAGCCACCCCGCTTCACACCCATTAAGTTCCCTGAAATAGAGAAAGAGGTAAATGAAACTGGACCCAGGAACTCAACAAACTGATCACTCACTCAACTGCAGAGCTCAGGGTGACGTTTGAGAAATAAAAGCTCACACTGGGAATGGATTGGGGAGGGAGAAAAAAAAGGGAATCAGTTGAAATTTTGAGGACTTCCAAGCATGAAAGCTGGGTTCAATTGCACTGCACCTTCAGACCCTCTCCCACTACCCCTCCCTGCCTGTCCAGCCCCTGCCCACTTCCCTGACTTTCCCACGGGGTTTGGTGGCCAGGTGACACCCTGTGACAAGACAATCCCGTTCCTTAACAACCTCTGGTCCCCACGCCACCTCCTTACTCACTGCTCAGTTTTAAACATGTGATGCATATTCCACCCAAAATCTGCTGAGGTAACCGTATGTTTTTGTAGCAAACAAACTAGTTCAGATCACTGAACAACACCATCCCCCCCCCCTCAAAAAAAAAAAAAAAAAAAAAAAAACAAAAAAAACCAACCCAAAAAACAAACACCCAGCCCCAACAACACTATTCACGCATTTTGGCTCAAGAGGGCAGTAGATATTATATTTCGGTTTCTCTTTTGGTTGGTATCTCATTTACAATATCCACCACAGATTCCTACCTCCCCGGGTAGGATAATGTGCATAAATGTGTTCAAGTTCCCTAAGAACAGTCGGAGCAGAGCAGCGGCCGAGGGAGCAGCAGGTGTGGCCAGGCACAGGGAGCTGCTCCAGGAAAAAAGGGACTGGAAAAGTGAATGCAAGATCCAAAGGAGCAAGAGACCAGACGCTGGTTACTTGTGACACTAACGATGATTTTTGTTTTCCCCTCTCTAAAAAGGGAGGGTTACTGTTTGTTTAATAAGGCACTAAATAGACACGTTACATAAAGGAAAGATACATTTTAAAAAGTTGTACAAATTCATCAGTTTTGTACCTTTCATGACAAACTAGATTTATTCCTTTGAGTTACCTTTTTTTGTGGCTTTTTATTTATTTTTTTTTTTTAGGTCATCAAAATTTAGGTTACATGACTGTAAAGCTATGAAGATTTCAAGAGCTGTGGAAAAGCAGTTTGAAATATTGAGAAGGTACAGGACTATTTCTAGGCAGAAATAAAAAAAAAAAGCAAAAAAAAATGATCAAACTTCAAGTTCAGCTATTCATCATCTTCGTTAAAATACATATAAATATTGTTCAAATGGTCAGAACTTCAAAACCGTTCTCATGGTTAGGTTTTTGTTTTTTTGTTTTTTTTTTCAAGTAATAGAAAAGTTGCTTAAAAACAATAGTTATTGCCTTTATATCTTTCATTTATGTCACTCT
This sequence comes from Serilophus lunatus, assembly GCA_013399895.1. Taxonomy (NCBI): domain Eukaryota; kingdom Metazoa; phylum Chordata; class Aves; order Passeriformes; family Eurylaimidae; genus Serilophus; species Serilophus lunatus. The sequence continues at coordinate 562,215 of VXBA01004031.1, forward strand.
ACTAGATAGCATCCTGCAGAAAAATCAAATCACACCCCCTTGTAAAATCTCCGCTCTCTGCGGTTCCCTACCGACCCTTCCTCGCGCTCGGAGAGACGGGACCCGCCACGGGGATTTTCCCTTTTGCCTCCTCTCCCTCACTCTCTCAGGTTTCCCACTCGCTCGCTCCGTCACGTGCGGATTCACCGCGAGGGTGACACACCCACCGACACCCACGGGATAGAAAATGTAAACAAGAGCATCCTAAGACAAAACCGCTTCCGAACCCAAGATAAATTAATGACGCCCAACGCCCGGCGGGAGGGCAGGTGACCGTGGGGTGGGGACATTTCAGAAGAGGTAAGGGGGGGGGGGCTGCTTCTAAAGCCTTAAGCGTATTTCTGTAGCCTTTCATTAATACATCATCACAGGAGCAGATTGATTCCTTCTACTGTACCTGGTGCCTCTTTAGCTGGGATAATAATGTAAAAAAATCATGACGGCCAGGGACAGTGGAGCTGCGAGACACGGCTGTGCCTGTTCATCCCAAATGGAGGGTTGGGAGGTTGATATACAATGAAAATGTCGTTCACCAGCACCACCACACTTTCCTTTCAAGGAGACATTTTAGCCCAGCTGAAAGGCAGCCGGTGGGTGCGTTACCACTTACTCACATCAACTTCCACAATCAGCACTTTGGCCCTTCAGTTGAACATTGAAAGAAATAAACCAAAATACACTTTGTTCCTTCAAGACACAGAAGTTTATTCTCATCCCAACCACCCACCCCCCCTCCAAAAAGTTAGAGGTTGTCCAAAAAAAAAAAAAAATCAAGTAATTTTTTTCCTGCTTCAGTCATTCCTGACTCTGGGAAGCAGGGAGTTTTCATTTTACCTTGTTACTCCAATAATCCTACCGGATGACACACAGACACACACACCAGCTCCTCTTGCTTTGTAGGGAATGTATAAAGCCCTGGCTGTCGGCAGACTCTGGAAATTAAGGATTTGCAAAAGCTGCATCTCGCTCACCGCTCCTCCCAGGGCTGGCATCTCCACTCCAGCGATCCTCCTCCCCTTCCAGCTACTTTGTTCTTCACTTCCACATAGATCCCTTAACAGGTTCATGGTAGACATGATAGAGGCTTTGACCAACACAAGCACTGACATATTTATATTAAAAAATAGTGCAAAATTTCAACATTTATATAAATAACTCTAAACCCCTGCTTTTGATTTTTTTTTGTTTTTTGTTTTTTTACAATGTAATACACGCTTTTTGAGTTGGCACTCAAAAAATTGCCATTTTTCTTCTAGTTCAGAAAACAACTTTTTTTTTTTTGAATAGGCCTCTTCTAATACAAAAATACTCCTGCTCCTTACACATACACTTTCTCTTATTTTTAATATATATTTATATATTTATATTGCAGATCTTTAAACAAAATGGTTTTTGTGCAAATATTTTGTTTTTAAAGATAAGTGAAATAATCAAACAAAAAAAAAAGCATTCACACACAGCCCAACTAGAAACAAAAAAAAAAGACTACAGTTGATTTTTTTTTTTCCTTTTTAAACGTCTAGACACAGCTCAATAAAGAAATGTTTTTGCAAGCTTGGTAGGCTTGTGCATTCAGACCAGACATAACAAGTAAATATTTATACACGGAGAGATGGGGAAGGGCTTTTTTTTTTCTTTGCTCATCTTCCTCAACTCTCTCTCTCTCCTTTTTCTTTTAATGAGAAGTGCAGAGTGTTTCATTTACTTTCTTGCCTTTTTTTTTTTTTTTTTAAAAGGGGTGCCCTTTTTGTTTCTCTTTCTCTTTGTTCCACGCCGTTGTGCTCTCAAGGCCATTGATCTGTGAATGATGGAGTCTGCTGCCCTCCAAGATGGGGGGCATCCCGTTGCTGTTCTGCTGGTGCTGGTAAAACGTGGAGCCCGGGTAGTGCCCGATGACCTCGCTGTAGGTGGGCGGCGGTCCCTCCATCCTGCCATTGCTCCCATAGCAGGTCGCGCTGATTCCAGAGTTACTGCTGGGGGGGCACGGCCCCCCGTACACCGAGTTATCTATCAAGTCACTGTCGAAGATGGTTCTGTTGGGGGGAGCCCTCACCGACTCTCTGTTGAGCTCCATTTGCTGCTCGGGGTCGCGCAGCTGCAGCGTGCAGGGTCCCTGGTACGGGGGGGGCTCCTCGCCGTCCGACAGCGAGATGGTGGGCGGCAGGTCGATCTCGTGCTGCAGGTAGGGGTAGGTGGGCTGGAAGCGGTTAAAGCGGTCCCTCTGCAGGAAGGATGGCACTGCCAGGCGCTCGCTGGGCCTCGGGGTGTAGATTTGCTGCTGGAAGGGAGGGAAAGAAAGGCGTGGAGAAGAGTGAGATGCTGCGGCGCGAGGCAGCGGGAAAGGCGGCGGCACCCGCGGCGCCCTCACCTCTGTGATCCCGTTCCCCGACACGGTGCTTTCCGAAGGCCACAGGCTTCCCTCCTGCATTGGAAAGGAGAAGAGAGGGCAGAGTGAGTCTGACTGCCAGGATGGGGGAAGCTCCTGCTGCAAACAGGCCTCACCCTGCAGCAGAACCCAGGTGAGACGCTGCCGCCAACACGCTCCTGCCCCGCTGCAGCAGTGACAGCACCCAACCAGGGGAATCCACTGTGCTCACACATGCTGTGTATCAGACAGGTGCATCACCACTGAAAACACCCCTTCTGATCAAAATTTCCCTCCATTTTCACCTCCATTTCTATTTAATAGATCATTTGCAGAATGAATGATGAGAACGATACCAGCAAACAACCCTCTCCCATTTGCAGACTTCCCCCCTCCTGCCCCCACACACCCAGCATGGTTCTTTCCCTGATTCTAAGATGCCAGAGGAGTATTTTTCAATTTGTGATCCATGAGCCGTGGGTGATTCACAAGACATCAGAAAATGCTCCATGAAATAATGACAAGATTTTAAAAAAAAGCAACAAAAAAATCCCACAAACCAAAAAAAAACCCCTCACACCCACATTCTGATGGAAATCATGGAAAAAATAAAGATAATAAGTGAATAGCCAAATGTTAAGCCTAATTTTGATTTGGCTAAAAAAATAGAAGTCTGTAGCGAGCTGATGGTTCCAGAGTATTTTTTCCATAAAAAAAAAAAAATTAGTGGTCCTTGTCTTAAAACAGACTGAAGGATTGAGGTGTAGAGGTTTCCTTACACTGCAAACATCACCCCAATCCTGGGATCCAAACCCCACTGCCAACAACCCCAGGCATAATAAGGCCACAGTTTCTCCCAAACCCTGAGATTAGTTTACAATTCACGATCAAAACAAACAAGCAAAGGTTCTTCCCATCTGCTGGTGATACTCTGAGTGTACACAGTTCACCCCAGACACTTTTGCCTTAGGGACTGAAATATTTAAATATTGCTAATATCCACATATAGCAACATCCCTCTGGCAGGCAGGGCTGAAGGAAAACAGCCAGAAGGCTTGTAATTGTAACCTGGAATAGCTGGCACTTCTCAGTTCCTTGCAGGTGAATCCCCAGTTCTGGCACTAGCAAGTCAAGCATAGGCAGAAGTATTTACCACCAGTGGAAAAAAATGCCGAGGGAAAAAGAAAATCCCTTTTCCCCTCTAAGTGTCCCACTCAGGGCATATGCAGCAGGGCCCTCCAGGTGAGCAAACCACTCTCCTTCCTGCTATGAGGACCCTAAAGGAGGGGGGTCCAGGCAACCCCATATTTCCTGACACCCTGGAAAAAGCTGCAGAGGCACCAGAGGCACGTTCCCTGATAAAGTCAGAAGGGATTTTGCCTGTCTGATCCTCCCTGGACCTTGCCCAGCTGTGAAGCACATCTGGTGTCATCCCACCAAGGAACATGTTGCTGCATTCCTTGCAGCCATGGCAGCATCTCTGATCCCCCCAGAAGTGCCTCCAAGAGTGGACAGATCCAAGGTGGCCCCATGGGCAGCACCAGCCCCGAGCCCTGGAGCTCAGGAGGCTCAGCACCCCCCTGCAACACACACTGACTGCCCAAAACTCAGCACCACGTTAAAATCTCCAGAGAAACCACCCATTCCACACCCCCCCCCTTTTTCTTATTTTCCCCAACTTCAAAATATATTTTCTCCTGTAGTATCACACATGATATCAGATATGGACAGAATCCATCAGGTTCCTGTTTTTGAAGCTCAGCACATAAACCTCAAGGCAGTCCTGGTGTCAGTGCAAGGAAAACAGTGATTTATATGGAAATGAGACGGCCTGGATTCTTCCCCCTTCTTGGTATTTTTTAGGAGCATCTCCTCGGAGCAGAGTTTAAGTGCCACAATACCAGCACCTTCCCTAGCCACGGCTGAGGAATGTGCTGGCTGAGCTGTGCTGGCCCTTCCCCGTGTTCCATACGGATCCTGAAACTCCAACATGCAGTTGTTTACACAGGCAGTGACTGTTTAGTCTGGTCCATTTTACAGGGATTTCTCGCCTGCAGGGATAGACTGCAGTCCAATTCCCCCAGCAGCCAAGAGATCCAAAAGGAACTGCATCTGCCATATCCTTGCCTCTGACTCCCTGCTCAGCCACTGCACTGACCAAGGGGCACACAGGGAGGATTTCCAGTGCCACCCCAAGCACTGCCAGGCCTTCACCTCATCCCAAAGGATGCTGCAGCAGTGGGCAGGAGCGGGAAGCACTCCGAAAATTGTGTTTACTTTGCCATGCCCCCGTGGCAGACTTCCTGAGCAGTGAGTACCCTGCTGCCTTCTGCTAGATGTTTTATATTTAACTTGGCAGTGGGCAGTGCCATGGCAATATCCCATCTGCTTCCCCCTTTCCTGGGAGTGATGTCAGCCAGCTCCCACGAAGGCGGCCGCATTCCGGCAGCTTCCCAGCGTGTGGAGCATTGCCATGCTCAGCTGGGACATCCCACTGTGGGGCTGCCAAGGCAGGGCACATAGACAAGATCCCCCATCCCTAAGTCCCCACTCACCCAGAGCCTGCACAAATATCCCCACCAGACGTTTGGAATAAAAGCTCTGGCTCACACACACCAACTCATCTCTTTGTGCACATGAGGTCCCAGGAATGATGCTCCGGGCAACACGTGGATGCAAGAGCAGCAATCCAGTACAAACAGCATTAAAATGGGATCCACAGAGAGATAAGGAGAAGGCAGGAGATTCATTTTCTATAGGAGCTGGATCTGTGCAGCTGCTGTTAACCACTTCTCCCAGGATCCCAGAGCCTGACCCAGACACGCTCCCGTGCCCAAGCTGACCGACCAAAAGCACTCACTGCTCGCCATGAGCCCACTCAGGGACTGCTCAGCTCTCCTAAAAACTCCACAGTGGGATTAAAATCACTGGAAATCAGTAGTCAGAGAGAAAGCCTCAGGGACTGAACAAACCCAAGCTTTTAGCCTTCCCTTTGTCCCTAGGATAGCTCCACAGCCCCACCGAGCCCAGAAAAACTGAGCCACTCGTGTGGGGAAACGGTGCTCGAAACCCTCGTCCTCAGGGCTCTCCTCACTCACCTCTGATTTTCAGACTATTTAGGACTTGAAACCATCTCAACAATGAACAGTCTAGAAAGCCACGGTTTTCTGAAATGAAAGCTGAGATTCTGCTGTCTGGTAAGCAATAGAGCTGTAAAAGCCTCCGCAAGTATTCCAGGACTTGCTGCAGAACCTAAAATTACTTCTTAATTTCTTTTTAGAGAAATCAATCTTTGACTTTTATAGAAGTGCTTGTTTTAGTAATGTCAGAGAATTTTCTCTGTAAAGCTGCATGGTGCACATTAGGTTTCTGAGCCTTCAGAAGGACTCATATTTTCCATTTTGGGGGACAAAGGTATGCTTGGAAACTGCACTTAAACCAGTTTTTCTTGGGAGAGTGGGATACCTCTGCTCCAAAGGCACAGGGACAGGGTCATTCTTATTGCAAAAAAAAAGTTTACAGTAGCATTTCTTAAAAATACTTAGTTGTGGAAAAATAAAGGTACTTGTCACAAGGAGACAGAGTTTGAGTACAGTGAGAACAGTGATGGAGAGGCACATGAGGTAATACAAGAACTGCTTGCCAGCAAGAACCGCATCAAATAAACCTTTAGGGAAATTAATTTCTCCTTCAGCTGTAATTTTTGAGCTTCAGCAACAAAAAAAGGATAACTCTGGCAGAATGAGCAGCATCCTGACCATGGGATGAACTGCTTTAATATTTCAGCAGATGAAAAGAGTGAATGCAGCTCCAGTGCCCGTCTGCGGTCACGACACCAAAATGAAGTTTGGGATTTAAAAAGCCCAACACCAGTTCAGTGCAAGTTTAATGGATTACATAAACTAGTATCCAGCCCTGTGTGGCCTCTGCCTGCCAACATCCAGCCCTCCTTCAGACTGGAGCTGTTTTCTACTAAAAGACACACTGTGCTGAGCCTGGAAGGTGCTGCCTTTAAGATCTTTATTATGTTGGATCCCATTGTAATGAGATTCTCACTCATTAGCACATGAGGGGCTTCTCCATCCTGTCAAGAGGTGCTTGGACCACAGGGAATCTGCTGCCACTCCAACACTGCAGGCACACCATGGACAGGGCAGGGAGATGGGGAATAATTACAAAGGGGGGTGGGGGAGAAACCCCAAAATTACACATTCCCATTTCTCTCCTTAGCTCCAAAAAAGGTTTTGAAGATTCCACATCCTCCCTGTCCACATTAACTGAGGTTGAGCAGAGGCATGGAGATAAAACTCTGCTGAAAAACCATTTAATTGCTGAATAAATAATGGTTGTTGAGCCAAAAAATGGCTGGAAATTTTGGTCTGGTAGAATTTAAAATTAAAAAAAAAACAAGAACAAGAAAAGAATAAAAGGGGAAAAGGAATTATTTTTTAAACAGTCAATTACTCATTCAGCCTGAAATTTTTGGTCAATCTCCATGTGATTTTCTCTTCTCTCATCTTTTCATCTTTTAAAAGAAAATAAAGGCCACCTAAGAAAATAGAAATTACTATATTAAAGAGGGCTTGATCTGAATTTTTCTTTGAAAATGTAAAATGAAACATTTGGCATTGTTCAAGCAAAACATTCTGGGCACGATAAAAGAGTAACAAAAAAATCTGAAAATGGGAAAACAATGTTTCTGCTATTTTTAATAACTCATGTGCTCAGATACCCACACTTTGCTGCTGCTGGAAGTGCACGGGATGGTAAGAGGAACATAAAATTTCTGTGACCCCAGGAGGAGCCAGGATACCTGCAGGGAGTTTAGCTCTGATCCCTGAAGCAGGGAGGTGTCTGAGTGATCTCCACCCTTGCTGGTTGAACACTGGGATGAGGCATTCCTGGCACTTTGCTCCCACTGCAGCAGGACACACAATCCCAAGCTGGGCACAGGGCTGTGCACTCTGGAGATGTGCTCCACAGCCCATGGAATGAAGGGTGGGTTAACTGAGCTCAGGGTTTGCAAGCTGCCCTTCCCAAGGGGAATCCTCCTCACATCAGCAGAGCACAGACAATAATGGACCTTGTGTGGTGTGTGATAAAAAGGGCAGCTATGAGGGACAGCCCTGAACAGCCTTCAACTGCACAGCTCTGCAGGCTGGTTTAGTAAAAGATGTTAGGTATTTCTCTCAAAGAAACTGGGAAAACATAAAAAAAGAAAAAGCAAGCAATCCCAGCATTTGATCTTTTTCCTGCAGTGAATATGGATTTAATTCAAGAGAGCACAGTCCCACACAGGTTACCACATGGCAACAGCCTGCCCTGGGATCCTGTGGAGCAATGACCTTGAGGGAGCCTCACTGTCTCAAGACCTCTAAGATCCTTCAGGGTGAATGCCAAAAGTAAAGAAGCATCAGTACAAGATACCCCTGTGCTGACACAGAGCCACGGAGGCAGCAGTGATTTGCACATTGCCCTCCAAGAAAATGGGATGTCTTTTCTCTATACATCCTTCTAAGTCTGTCTGAGCCACTGCATCTGAGGAAGCTGCATGAAACAACATCTGCCTCGAGGCTGGTGAGGTTTCCCCTCAAATCCCTGTCAGAGGTACAATTAACACATCTCTCCTCAGGCTTTTATGAGGCAGGGAGCCTGGGTTACAGAGAACCTCTCACACATCCCCTTGGAGAGATTCCTGCTTGTCTGGCTGACAAGTGTTTTCTGGCCCTTCCACCAGCAGCACTGGTGAAAACTGGAGCAAGACTGTCAGGATTTCCCATTCTCTGCAAGGCAGGCAACCAGTTTTTATACAGTCGTTTGAGATTCCCTAACTGGGGCCAAAGGACTCCACGGTTTGGGGCTACTAAGACAAGGCCCATGAACCCCAACCAGCTGAAGGTACAGGGTGCTTTCAACAACAGGACAAGCCAAGAACAGACTTGTGCAGTTACTTCACGGATGTAAAGCCCAGATTGCAAAGCTCAGGGCAAAAGCAGAGGCTGTGGCTGTCCATAACTTAGCACATAGAGAGCCCTGAAGAGCCAGAGGCACCCCTAAAAGGCTCCCCCACCCCCAACAACAGAGACAGACGATGCCAAGGCCAAACATAACTTGGCATTCGTGGTTGGAAGAGCAGGGAGTGACTTACTGATGAGAGGTTCTCGTCCCGCCGCCTGCCCTGGCTGTGCCGGCTGATGAAGGATCGCGCAGAGAGTTTGTAGTGGTTCAGCAGACACGTGATCACCACCACCATCACCATCATCACCACCACGATTATGATTATCTGTACAAACTCCAACTCCGCTGCAAGAGAGACAGACAGGCAGACTTTGAGCCCGCAGGAAAAGCATTTAACCGAGCACAAGAACAGGTACCGCGCCCGAGACGCCGCCGCCACTGCTCGCCCTTCCCCTCAAAGCTCTCACACGTGTCTGTGTGGGCTCTGCATGCTCTGAGCCCAGCTACTTACTTAACAAAAACCTCATTAATTCACTTTTTCATTGTCACAGAAAGAGTCTCTAGGAGGGATCTTTAAAGGCAGCCTACAAAGCAGAGTGCTCCCAGGCTACAATGCAGACGGACTTCCCAAAGCCCTCTTGGCTGCAGTGTGCTGGATGTCCCCACTGCCTGGTACAGAAACAGGAGCATCCCAGTGCTTCACGTGCCTCTCTGAGGGCCATGCAGCCATGAACTGGCCTAATTCATCTTAATGAGACAATTTAGCTAAATAGAAGCTAGATTTCTGCAGTTCTCTTCCCATCACCACCACTTCTTCCTCCAAGGAGGACTGGACTGGAGTCCTCCTTGGCACATACCCACACCAGGCCCACCATCCCCTCTGTCAGGGGGATCACGGTGGGAGCCCAGGGGATGGCACAGCAGCCCCCCCTCTCTCCAATGCTGCCCATCCACCACAGGAAGCAGGTGGGGAGAGCTCCTGCTTTCCGGTGAGACGCCAGATGGGTGCAATGTGTCTGCCCGTGGGGGCCACATCCCGGAGTTCCAGACATCCCTCGGCTCAGGGCTCGGCCAGCTGACAGTGGCAGCTTGAGTGGCTTGAACTGGCATGAAGGAAAACTGCCAAAAACCCCTCCAAACAAACAAGAACAAGCAAACAACAGACTATCCGCTTAACTCTGCAGACACTTGGCAGGAGGCACTAAGAAGCCACTCCTAAAATTTCCTAAGGAAATAATTCCTCACACCTCTCTGGGAAAATTGAGTACTGGAGGCAAATGTAGTACTGGGTCATTATTTCCATGCCTTTGGCACTCAAGGAGTACATGCCATCCCCAAACTGCTCTTCACTCCCCCCAGTCTCCCCTGTACCAGCAACACCCAGGACTGGGCAGCAGCAGCTCCAGTGCTCAACATAAAGGAGGGGCCAAACAGCAAAATTCAATAGTTCTGGGGATTTACACCTTGTTTGCTTCTCAGTAGGGACAGTTATAAAGTTCAGTTTAAGAGAGCTGAGCCCTAAGCTATCGTGGATGCTGCCATCTGTATTTAATCTCCACAGACACACGTATGTATCTGCAGATATGCACCAGGCCCACCAGACCTCAAAGGGCAGCATCACACCACCTGCACCAGGCTGAGGTGGCTTCTGCTGAGTCAGATATATTTTTTTATATTGTTTTTTTAATGGAAAGTTTTCTCCTGACAGGTGGCATTTGAGTGCCAGTAAAAACAAATAAATGTCAAGAAAACAGTCCAGGTGGTGAGTGCTGCCAGTTACCTTGGAGCTCTTTCTGCTAAACAGCAGCTATTTCTGCCACAGCCCAAAATGCTCACCCAGCTCTGCCCACTGCCTGCAGAAGGCAGAATTATACCTTGAAAGCAGGAGACTTATCTGGCACTTCAATTAGAAGTATGAGGGACTTGGAGCACCCCTAAATGCAGCTGCCTCTCACCAGAAGGATGCACACGAGGTGGAAAGAGAGGCATTAAAAGCCAAATGTTGCAAAGGAATTTTGACTTAAACATCCCTTTTGACTAAAGGCATCCCAAGGGATGAGCTCTGAGTCTTTCACAGCAACCCCAGCAAGGTGCCCAGTGGCCCTGTGAGAGGAAGCACATGGGAAAAAACCACATTCCCAAAAATTTGATCCATTCCCAAAGCAACAGCAGAGCTCACCCTTGGGAATGACAGGTGACCAGACTCGAGAGCTGCCACTGGTGCCCTGTGCTGGAGGAACTGGCTAAAACAGGAGTTCATTGCTTCTAAACACAACTCAGACTGACCAGACCTCAAATATATCAAAACTTGAAGGGCTTCCAAAATAGGATGATGAAAAACCATGGGGAAAAAAAAAGGCACAGTGACTCTCCCAATGTCAGCTTTCCATGCAGGAGAGGGTTTCTGCACAGCCTAGAAGCACATCTGGATGTTCACCAAGAACCAGATCCCAAAGGAGCAAACCAGAGCTCCTGTGCTCCCCACCCCATGGGCAGCAGAGCCCATATCCTGCAAAGCAGCAACCCAGCCTGGGTGCAGAGCCTGTTTTTTGCACAATTCACCATGGAAAAGAAAAACTAAATTAAAAAAAAACCCAAGGTTTTTAGGAAGATGAGTCACTTCAGCCTCAAATGCACCATGTGGCTTTGGCCATGGTGAGAAAACAAGAAAAAATATAAATGAACATCATGATGGAAAACTTCCTTTTCTGTTAGAAAAGGTTATATTTCTGAAGAAAAACAAGACCAAAGTACTTGTAAAGGAAAGTTCCTTTCCAAGGACAGGAGATCCCTTAAATGAACCAAAGCTTGCTAAATTGGTCCTGGTACTTTGGTGACACAGGTGAAGTTTTGGCCATCAGGAAGTGCTGCCCTTCCTAGGAAGGAACATACACAAGATGTGTCACCTAGACCTAAATGAGGCTCCCTGCACACACATACAGACAGAACCTGCAGAGCCTGAAGCAGAAGGAAGGGTGGGAATTCTCTCAGGATTTGGAACAACACACCTGTGTCTGTCTCATCCATCCCCATCCAGCTTCCAGTGCCCTGGAACTCCTGTAATTGGGGCATTACAAAACAGGTGCAGCAGGGGTGCCAACAGGTGCAGTAGGAAGGCACAGGATGACTACCAGAACAAAGGGTCTGTTTTCCAGCAGGGATGCTCCTCCTCCTCCACCTCTACCCCAAGCCCAGGCTGTGAGGAGCAGCTCAGCCTCGCTCGTGCCCAGGAGCAAACCCATCCCCTATGCAGAGAAGAGCTTTAATCCCAAGAACACTCATGTTGCCCAATTTGGCCTTTGGAAAAAATAAAATAAAAGTCAAACCGAACCCAAAAAAGGCCCACACACTCAATTTGTTCTTTTCATGTTTCAAGAGACTCATATCCACTCGAGGCACAACAGTTTCTGCCAACTCTCTCTCTGTTTTAACTTGTCTTCATGAGCTTCATTTGCAGAAGGGAAAAACAAACCCAACACACTAAAAAGCTGGATATGCTCAGTAAGATTTTATCCAAGCAGCTCAGTCAAACTAATGAAGAAAGATCATTAAAAACCCAAAGTTTGAGTTAATACATTATTATACAAGTGCAATTCAGCTGCTATGCTAATAAAAGGCCTTTGGGGAATGAAAAACAAGCCAAACTGCAAAGCACATAATTTATAATTCTACTGGTATTCTTAAAAACATACACACAACAAAACAAGAAAAAAAAAAACCCCACTCAACACATTTTGTATTTGGCTTCCTAATCATTGTCACTTTTCAATTAGGAGAGACCTCATTCCATTTCTCTCTGTAATTTTCCCCAAGGGAAATGTTATAAATGCACTAGGCTTTACAAGATGGGCATATTCCGCCTCCAAATGCAAAGCAAGGTCACCCTAATTTAATTTTGCATAATTTTTATTCTAGAATACGTTTCAAACTAACAGGTTCAGACATCCCATTTAAGTGACACAACCTGCTTTTTGGTATTTTCTGTCTAGACACAGCAGCTCTGGTCAGTGTGCGTGCAAATGGTTTGCAACTTAAGCATTTTTCTCCCCAGATTCTCACCATCCTGAAGCCGGGTATTGGTGCTCAAGTAAAATCTCTTGTCACATCCCATTCTTCACGTTCCCTGCTTGCCTGCCACTTGAAACCACGTGTGGCTTCCAACAAGGGTTTCGCAGGAGATTATTGGGATTTATTAACGAGGGATGGGAGATTCCACTGCTTCCCAAAGCCTGTGGACTCTGCTTTCCTCTATCCAGAAGGCAGTTTGTGCCCTTGATGCCCACACCAGGTTGCAGCCTGGGCACCAAGGCTGTAATCCCCTGAAGTTTTTGGAATTCATGAAAACAGTGCTGGTGTGGGGGCACCTCATTGGCACGGCCCCCCTCCTGCCAGTGAAGACCTCATAGCTCAACAGAAGGAGCTGCAGGAAGGTGCATCTCAGAGCTTCCCTGAGTGCCTATAAACAAAGTGTTTGGCACACAGAGGTTCAAAATTCATTAATATTTTTACAAGGAAGGTGGCTTGAGTCAATGGTGATGCTGGGAGCACTGAGCCTCTGCACACCTTCATGGCTCACCACGGCCACAGGGGAGGGGTGAGGCTGGGACACACTTTAAATGCATTGCCTTGCCTTTTACAGCTACACTCCAGTTCATAAAATGCTTACTATAAACTTTATTAATGCTCCTCCTTGCACATAGAGTATCTCTGTGGAAGACAAATGCTCCAAACCACTGCCAAAGTATAAAGGAGAAAAAAAAAAACCCAACCCAGACCCTGAATTTTGCTGCAATTGTTCCAGGTACTCCAGCTATCATTTACTGCTGGACAGAACAGCTTTCAGACAGGATCCCAGCTAAGATGACCTTTGTTTTCAGCCATGTGTAATACCCATCTGCAGGTCAAACCTGTTCTCCTCAAGCTTCAACTACAATTTCTATATATACTGGAATTGTGTATCACATTAGAAGTGGTGAGAAGAAGTGAAATTACTCAGGAGACAATAACTAAGCTGCTCTAGCCACAATTCCTAAGGAAAAAAAGTTTTAAGGTTTTTTTTAAAGAAATCCACTCATAAATGCTGTAGTGCACTGTGCTAAACCCCAGGTCTGTTTTGCTGAGACAAAATTAAAGCAAGCAGAGAATCCCCTGCAGAATACTTTGCTTCTCCTCTGTCCACTTTCACTTCCTCTGGGTATTTTTCTCATTAAAAATCCCTTAGTTCTGACTTGAAACACTGCTGGGACAGTTCAAGTATGAGGAATCTGATCACAAGCTCACAGAGACTATCCAAAACATGCTCTTAAGGGTGTGGAGAAACAACTCCTGCTGCTGATTTCAACTTCTGGTGGACATCAGCTGGAATGAGGCAATCCAGGCAGGGTGAGATACCTCCCAAACAAGCCTTGCTGTTCAAAGTTAATGAGCCAACAATTAATTTTTACCCAGGACAAATGGAATATGCATCTCAGCTTCTGGATGCTCCTGAGACAGTCCCTCAGCATCAGAACCTCCCTAACACTTGTTTTATTAAAATCCTTTGGGAAAATACATCTAAACCTGTGTTTTGAGGTTGCTCAATGGTCCTGACAGAGAGGAGAGGCAGGCAAAGCCTTCACCAGGCCTTGAGAGCACAGGGCACAGCCCCTCCACCACAAGGAAACTTCCAACATTGCCCCAGCATCTGCAATAGCACAGGTCACAGAAAAGGCGAAAAGTGGGTTTGAAATGAAAGCTTTCCTCCAGTCTAGAAGCTGATTTGAATCTGAGTAGCAGAAAAATCCAAAAGGAAGTGAGTAAGAGTCAGGGAGACTAAAAAGGGGCTGAGAACAACGTGGATTTTGCCATTTCAGAAGTTTCAGAGAACTGTGGAAACAGCATTTCCCCTTGAATCACTGTGTGCCATCACTGCCACTGTACATAAGGATTATTTTTAATTAAATGTCACTTATGTTCCCAGAGAAACATCCTGTAAGTGCCTAATGTAAAAGCCAAGGAATGCTGGGTTTACTGAGCCTTCCTGCACTTCTGATCTTCACTTTCTCCACCACACTTCCAACAGCTTTTACACCACGGCTGAATGGGGCAGTGTTGTACAGAGACCTCTCCTGCTGCTGGTGACAAGCCTCAATAGAAAGGGCACAAACAGACTGAGGCTTTTCTGACTTTCCTGTTGAAGCACAAAGAGATGTAATCAGGTCTAGTACAGACCTAGGCAGCATGTCTCCAGTCTCCAAAGGACACAGAATATGGACAACTTCTCAAGGCAGGTCACTTGAGCTCCCTGTCCAGTCCAGCCCATCCCAGCTGGGACTGCAGGAGAAGCTCAGCCCTCAGTGAAGGCACAGAGCCAAAGAGCTCACCAGCAACAGGACAATTATTGAGTACAAACTTACTGGGGTGACCATGGAACCCACAGCACAGGGCAGCCAAGCCCTCTGCCAGCAAACAGCCCTTGGGAGAACACGTGTCTCCTGTGGGGCAGCAGCAGGATGGATTCCTGTGGGCACCATGCACAGGGTTAGGGGATGCTTGGAGAAAGGGAGGCTGAGGAAAGCATCTCTCTGCCTGCCCCCAGAGCCCCTGCTCCAACTGTGAAGCAGCACTTTCTGCTCCTCACCACGCAGCCTGTGGAGTGCCCATGGTTATTTACAGAGCCTGTTTCCTTGGGTGACTCAGCACAGTGACTCAATAGATTCCAGCTGAGAGCCTGCAGGGAATGGGGCATCTCGGTGGGGACCATCCCACAGCAGCACCTGGTGAGCAGCACCAGCCCCTGGGGATTGGAGAAAGTCAGGCCATGGCCAGTCCTGAAGCTCCTGAAACCCATAAATGAATCACTGAATATGGTGGCACTGTAATGTCACACCACGTGTCCCAGCTTCTTCCATCATCCTTGGGGATTTAGGGTAAATTCAACCAACTGCAACACTCCAACCTCCACGCACCCCTCATGCTTACTTCAGAAAGGAAGGTCTCTACACACATACATGGAATCTTTCCATACACAGCAAAATTAACCACATGAATTAATGAGAAGTGTTCACAAATCTGCAGTGAGCACTTTGATCCCAAATTTCCCATTAACACCTCTGATATCCTCAGAGCTGCCCCAGCTGCGTGACTCAGAGCAAGACACAGGAGAGATGTGCACAGTCCTGACTGCAGTTCCCTCTCCTCCCAATTTTCTCATCTTTTCATCCACCCCCACCCTTGGAGCATCTTGTTTGAAGAGGTTCCTTGTAGCCCTTGATTGGCAGTGCTTTAGTTACACTAAAAAAAGCATGTAAAAGACATTAATGAGGGTACAGGTACTTTCTGACTGGGCATATGCAAGTGAGACTACCCAAGAGTAATAGGAAGATAGTAGAGAGAAGTCAGTCCAAATCAGACTGGTACCTCCATTAATTCGAAGCTTGGAGCTGAAGAGCACCCACACATCCTTCCCTGTCTGTGATTCCCCAAATTCTGCACTTAAAATCTTCATGGGATGCCTAGCAAGGATGCTCAAGGAATTCAGCCAAGAACACTTTCAGGCCAGTAACCTTAAAGGCTTCTCAGCAGGCAGGCTCGTGCAGCTCCACAAAGAGCAAATGGAAAAAAAGGTCTTGGAATAGTGACAGACCAAGGTCCCCTTCTCCCAGCATCGCTAAGCATTTATCAGCACCCAAAACCTAGCTTGCTTCCTTAGCACCCTTTAGCAAATATCCTTCTCAGCTGCTGGTCCAGAGGTCCCTGTCTGCTCCCCTACCCACCCAGGGGCTTTGACAGGCAGATGAAGGACAGCATTTTCTCCAACAGACCTGGGCTGCCGCCTTCGCACGAAACTTATTGCCAGTGGGAAGGCAGAGACACTGCCCTAAACTAGAAGTGATGGGTCTGACTTTCAGCCCTCCTCAGCACCCACATCTCCAGCTGAAGGCAGCAGCAAGGGCAGGGGCCTGGGCACCAGCAGGCTGCAGAGGAGGAGGAGACACCCTTATCCATTCTGTCAGCTACTTGACAGCCCAACCCGCTCCCATTCCCAGTCTTCACTGACATTTCAGAGCACCACAGCTCCAGTGGTGCCCAGAGGCACCCTCAAAAACAAGGAGACACACAAGGACAGCCCTTGCCATGAACAGCTGAGAGCCTACCGCTACCTTGCACGCCCCAATAATTAGGGCACAAAACAAGCCCTAATCACTGCTGGAAAATGAAAGCAGAGGACACCCCGTACCACTTTGCCTTACACATACTGACACACTACTTTTGCAAGCAGAGAACCAGAAAGACCAGTGCTGACATGACTGAATCTGTCTGCAGCAGGCCTGGACTGAAGTGAGCTCCACAGAGCTGGCCTGAGGTCTGTCCAGTCCTTGTGCTCAGTTTAGAGCCCTGCCTGCCCCCAAAAGCTTGCATTTTTGCCTGCCAGCTGTGAGCATACTTCTGGAGAGGAGGAGACAGATGTTACACCAAAATCTGGACACACTTTGGAGTAGAATGTGGCTCCCTGGAAGGACTTAAGGGTTAAACTCAGCAGAATTGAGTCCAGCAGAGGTACAGTCATTATGCCAGATGCTCATCAAAGCCTCTGTGAAAGGATGTGAGTTGAGCAGTGTAGCCAAAGAGTGGACCTCATTTTTTTCTACTCAAGGCTAAAGAATGTGAATTTAAAAAGAGCCTGAGTCTATGACTTTAGCAGGGAATAAACTCCCAGCTCCTCAGTGAGCGGCTGCAGGGGCTCGGGCTCTGCAGCATCCCACTGGAGAGGCAGCAGGGTCAGTGTGGGACTGCAGCCTCTCACCCTACACCATTTATACAGCATGGAAAAAATACCCTGGCACAGCAACCACATTGCCCAGCACGAGCAGCTCTGCCCTGGCACATCCTTCCCAGCCCTGCTTGGAAAAGGGACATGCCCATTATGCTAAATATTACATTTGAACTGCTCCAGTTTAAGCAAGAACCAAAACAGCTCCAGGCAACAGCTGGAATCCAAAGACTGACAGAGAGGGTGCAGCACCAAATGCTGCTCCTGGTTTAGAGTCCATTTCATCCACCAGATGCTGAGTTCCACTTGTTAAAGGGACCAGTGTTCTCCCTCTCAGAGGCTGTGGACAGCAAAGAAGAGATGAAAGAACAAAGAACTTCAGATGGCAGATTACTCACCCTCCCCTTGTGTGTTAGGTCATCTTAGAAACAATCAGAGCAGGCGAAGTCATTGCTGCACTATTTTTGTATTAGCATCTGCTGCATTTATCATCTAATACCTCCATAAAACCAGATATGAGGGGCCCATCAGATTGTCAGCAATTGTATTTGTTTACAAGGCAGGACAGGAAGCACAGGGGATAGATACAGAATATGATCTGGATATCGATATTGATAATCCCACTGCTGGCTCTAACCATCAGCACCTTGAAGCTGCAGCAGCACTGAGGCATCAAGACCAGGATCAGGCCCGATCAGATCAGGATAATTGGGAAGAGCCCACTGGATTTGAACCAGCTTCATGCACCATCAGTACAGCTCACAGCTAAATTACATTTCCAGATCCAGCATGGCCAGTCCTGAGGTAAGGAGCAGAAGTGGCACCATGTGAGCCAGTGATGGCAGACTGACAACAGGGCAGGAAAGCAGGGGGGAAGTGGGGCTCAGAAAAGGAGCCAGTTGAGAAAAAACATTGCTGGAAAACAGGTGATGGAGCCCCAAGACGTCCTGCTCACAGTGCCAAACCTTGAGCCATAACTGTGTTTAATACAGTCCTTTTTCTTCATCTGTCACCCTGGGTAGTCAAGCATCACATCCTCTGAGTCAGTGACAAATGATGGCCTCACTCTGCACCCCCATTTTTGTTTGTTTTAAAGGAAATGGCTCCATTTCATGCTTACAGTCACAGAATTATCAGACTGGTCAGGCCTTAAAGTTTTTCAGTCCTTAGAGAAACAGCAACTGTCCAGCTCACACCACTGGGCCTGTTTTCAAAGGATGACCCTCCTGAGGTTGCATGGCTGGGTGGCAGGGCAGGGAGCAGGATGTGCATTCAAGGGCCAGAAATGCAGGATAAGCACAGCAGAACTCAGCTTTTACATGGAAATGGCAAACGTGAGAGCTGGGTCAGCAGCTCTGTCAGCTGGGACACTTCCTGGCTCCAAGCAGAGACCTGTCAACCAGAGACTTGTTTAGAGAAACTCCTGAAGACATGAAACAGCTCCCTCAGAGCAATGAGAACTAACAAGGTTCTTTGGGACACTCAGACTCTAAAATCTTGCATACATCGACCCCTTTTCTCCTGTTTTGTGCCTATTTCTCTCACCCTCCCCTTTTCCAGGATTTTGAGACAAGGTATTTCATGCACATTGAGCCTGATCCCAGCCTACAGAGATGGCTGGAAGGAGTACATTGCTTTTGAAGCAATTCCCAAGGGTGAGAACAGCTAAACTGGATTAAAAGAATAAAGTCATTTTGATTTTGCACTTAAAAGACAGGTAAATTTGCTTGCTCACTAGAAAATGTGGAGCAAGGCTCATGGCCCCCACCAAGCAGAGAATATCCAGAGTATCTCGTGCTCTCCCAGAGGCAGCACAATGGCATCAGGACTGGAGGATGTCTGGGCAGGAGTGAGGGCAGAATATCACCCTCCCCCTTGAACAAAAGCATTCAGAGAGAGACATAGGAACAAGACTTTACCATCTGCAATCATAAATAGCATGAACCAGAAAAAAAAATCAACCAAACAACAAGTGAAAAAACCCAGCACACAATATCCAGATCAAACCCTGCCACCTGACCCTGAAAGACCAAAGAGGTTTTGTTTTACAGGGGTATTTCTAACAGCCAGTAAAAATAAACACATTAATAAATAAGTATTTTCATATACCCTGGAAACACTCCTGATCAATATGTGGCTTGCTACTGTAGGGGTTTTTTTTTTCCCTTCCACCCAGCAGAAACTCATGACAAAGGAAAGCACATCTCATTTATGAACTTAGCTATAAATACTTTTGCTAACTGCCATTTAGGAATTTCATTTCCTGCTTGAGCAAGTCCTGTTGAAAGAGGCAATTACCAAATTTGTTTCTAGTTATAGAAATAGATGTTTGTCGCTGCCCACATCTGTTTCAACAGACAAATTGCCAGACACGGACGCTCCAAGGAGAGCAAGTGCTCCATCCAGGGAGGGCTTTGCCACCTCTCCAGAAACCTAACGGCAATTACAGGGATTGGGTTTCCAGTTCCAGCTTCCTTTGAGCTCTGTCTCCCACTGCAACAGAGCTGTTTGGCACTGACAGGGCACCTGCAGCCTCAGTCAGCCACAGCCACCTGCACCACATCACCCAGTGCACAGTGCTGGAGCCTGCTCCCTCCTGCTGCTGCTGCAGAGACACCAAGGAGTAGGGGATTCATTTTTCACCAGCCCCATCAAAACAAGGCAACTTTCATTCTGGAGCTCACAAGGACCCGGCACATTGCCCAGCAA
This sequence comes from Serilophus lunatus, assembly GCA_013399895.1. Lineage (NCBI taxonomy): Eukaryota > Metazoa > Chordata > Aves > Passeriformes > Eurylaimidae > Serilophus > Serilophus lunatus. The sequence goes on from VXBA01004031.1 coordinate 582,038, forward strand.
GGCAGGGAGAGCAGCAAAGCACCCTCCTCACCTGCAAAGCAGTGAGATGGCTCAGGCTTTCCTGCTCCACGTGGGACACCTCACCACACAACAGCCAGTGGAGGTGGAGGTTTGTGGCTGCCATCAGCATGGACACAGCCTCTCCCAGCTGAACAAATGCTGTATATGCTGGGTTTTACCAGTCTCCCTCCCTGATGTCCTCCCTTTCCACTTCCCTCCACACTGACTGTCCGCTATAAAGTTTCCATTTCCACTTCTTCTTGGGAAAACCATTTGTTGCTCGATACCCAACGTTCTCAGCCACGGCTACACCAGAGCCCACTGTGGCTCAGGTGCCCCAGTGCCAGCACCAAACCCACATTATGGTGCCCAGCAGGTCCTGTGGGACCAGTGCTCGAGCAGGGGCACCCTAAGAGAGACACAGGGACAGCAGCAGTGCCCGTGTCTCTGTACCACAAGCACGACACCCTTCCACTCACACTCAGCACCCGGCTCGGGGACAGAAAAGCCACAAAACACCCTGAGCTGTGGCTGGAGAACCGCTGCTCCTCCAGCATCTCTCCTGTGTGATTGAGCACGGCTCCTACACACCACTCACTTACCAACCAGCACAGCCCCGAGGAGCCCCACTGGCATTTGGGAGCAGCGCTGGGGACCCCGCTGTGCCCCCATCCCAGGGCTGCAGGTCCCTGGAGGCTCCAGGACACGCAGCCCTGGGCAGGAATGCCAACAAGGGCTGCCCTGGCTGGCAGACGGGTGTCGAAACCCGGATTGAGCAAGTTGGCCAAAGCCACACGGGTCACGACAGGGCTGGAACTGCGACCGGATTTCCTCAGCACGATCCAGGGCTGAGCAGCGGGAAACGCTCCCGGCCCCGCCGCTTCCTAAGCGCCGTTATCGTCTGCATCACCCTGCGGCTTTTGCTTACCAAAGGAGTGACCTTTCGCAAGGTAAGCTACTCCCATGGAACAAGGACAGTCTTAAGTTACAGACATGATTATGCACTGCAGGAGAAAAAACCAAAAAAAATATGCAAAACGCATGCAAATGCCCAGATCCGCACACTGCGTCTGGTCAGTGCAGGATTCAAGTTCAGTTCTTGAACTGGTCTGAACTGGTCACTACCACCAGATGGGAGAGAAGGCATGTGCACACTCTCACAGAGATGGGAAAAAAAGAAATCATATTTTGATATATATACACACACACACCAGAGTGAATGGGGGAGGTGAGTACAACCGCCCCAAATCTGACAGAATTAAAGGTAATAAATTTACTTCCACCTCAGCTGCAGCAACAGCCTGAGAAAGGTTTTAACTCCCACAGCAGATCTGCTGGGAAGTCTGTTTCGTTGGGGGGGTTTGTATGTGCGGGTTTTAGAGCGCTCACGTAGAAAAGCCCCATAACACCTGGGGTTTGGGGCCAACAATAGGGCTGGAGGTCCTCTGCCCTCCCCGAGCATTCCCCCATCCCTATATCCCAGGCTGCCATCCCCATCCCGGGCTCCCCTGCCCCCTCCGAGCATCGTCCATCCGCATCCCGGGCTCCCCTGCCCCCTCTGAGCATCCCACATCCCCATCCCGGGCTCCCCTGCCCTCCCCCAGCATCCCCCATCTCCATCCCGGGCTCCCCTGCCCTCCCCGAGCATCCTCCATCCCCATATCCCAGGCTGCCATCCCCATCCCGGGCTCCCCTGCCCCCTCTGAGCATCCCCCATCCCCATCCCGGGCTCCCCTGCCCTCCCCGAGCATCCCCCATCCCGGCCCATCTGTGCCATCCCATTGTCCCGCTCCCCCCGTCCCGTCCCGGCGCAGCCCCAGACACACGGGGGGGAGCTGAGAGGAGCCGACCCCCGGGTCAGCCCCCACAATGGGCTCGGGGGGGAGGCGGTGGAGCCCCCGCTGGCCCGGCCCCGGCCGTTCCCGGCCCGCCGCTCCCCCGGCACCTGCCCGCGGGATGCGGGATGCGGGATGCGGGCGGCAGCTGCCCCGCACCGGGCGGAGGGCGCTCGGGAGGTCGGGATGGGGGCAGAGCACGGAGGGGAGGATTATCCACGGACACAGCCTGTCCCCTTTTCACTGCATTTAACAATAAAGCAGTAGCTATAGCAACGGGGTTAATTAATACGTCGATTTGCATAACTAAAACTCCGCACCCGTTCGAACCTCGCCGAAATGTTCGTCCTTACACCGGCGGAGCGCCCGCGGCCGAGGACCCGCAGCCACAGCGGCTCCGGGGACACCCCGAGCAGGGAGACCCGAGAGCGATCCCCTCCCCACACCTTCATCCCCACAAAGCACAGGCGTTTGCAAAGCGGAGTGCGGAAAAAGAGCGGAAAAAACGGGGGCTGAAGTGTCCTTCAAAAAATAAAACGGAGGGAAAAAGTGGTTTTCAGGGATGGAGGGAGTAAAGCGCATTCCAAGGCAGAGGGGGTAAGGAGATAGGGAATGTAAAGGTTTCAGACTATCGTATAACCAGAGGGGGAAATGTCTTCTCACCACAAACATGCATCTGCATGATGTCTAGACAGTCATAAAAAGGGCAATTAAAGTACTGCAGGCTGCAGTAAGCCAATGTCTCCTCTCCCAGTCTAAACAGTTGAAACATACTGTACTAACTTCGAAAAAAAAATACAGGATGGAGAGAGAAAAAGACGAGTTTGTGAGGAAAAATATTCTGAAATTCAGTTTTAAATAAGGCAGTAATTTAATTCAACTTTGTCACTTCTTTGCCTTATAACATATCAAATATTCCGCCTGCGTCCTGTCTAGACTGCGATAACAAAGGGCATTTAAAGCCCTGCAAGATGCGCTGACAGAGTAGCCATTTAAAGATGCAGTATTGCTTTCTCCATCTAAAACGATTTGTCAGATGGAGTTAAAATGAAAATGATAAGTAATCACTCTAGTTCACAACCATTTCAAAAGAAAAAACCACAAAAACCCCAGAGCTCACAGATATAAATCCCACTAAAATCATTCCAATGTATCATTCCAGTGGGATTTGTCTGGCTTCTTTTTTTTTTATGGCATTTGCTTTTTTTATTTATTTTATTAATCTGAGATGTCAGTAGCTTTCTGCAGCACATGCATATCTAAACAGGAGTTTGAGAAAGCCAGCTCCAAGTTTTAACTGATTTATCGGCATAAAATGACTTGTGGAGAGACACTAGGATTAACATTGAAAAGGAATTTTTTGTTTTTATTTACTTAAAAGCAAAAGAGTAAACCCTATCACATGAGAGAAACTGGCCAGTCCCCATCACTGACACAGTTCAGCCTGGTCAGTCCCTGTCCTCAGGAGAGCAAGAGAGAAAGGAAAGTTAAAGCAAACTATGTGGGTGTGCACAGCATTGTATTTTTACTGTTTTCTAGAAAAAGCAAAACAAGATATAATCCTGTCTAACGTGAGAAACATTATCCTCCCTCTCTGAGCTTTATCAGCTGTTGAAGAACCAAAAAACTCAAAATAAAATACATAGACAAAATAGCTGATCTGCTGACCAGGCCGATGGAGCCAGTGCCCACAGGCCAACAGCACCTCCAGGGCAATGCTTTTACCCAAGTGCAAGACTGGCTTTAGAGACTGTTTTGTTGTGCCATGTTGTGCTGGGCACAGCCTGGTCCTACTGAACCATCCAGCTGCTCCTACAGAGGTGGGTCACAGTGGGATTCACCCCTGGAAGTTCAAAACCAGGTTGAATTCAGTTCTTCTCTGCTCCTCACTCTACAGCATCCCACCACCACCTCGTCTGCATCTCCCTCTGTCTCCCAACCCTTGTTTCTTAATTATTATTTTAATAAGACTGTTTCCAACTTCATTGTTCATTCCGCAATAGCCCAAGGGCTACAACTGTTCATTAGACAGAATTTCTGCTTTAATTGCACTGACACAGATGTGTAGGTTATCTGGAAGAAATTACTAAAATGAGCAGTAAAGAATGGGGCTGGATGCTTTTCTTCCCTTATGGGGAGTTTAATTTAACATCATTTCCCTCCACACCCCATACAAGCAGCATCATTGGGTGCACTGAGGGTTCACAGAGGAATTAACCCCAAACTGGTGCACACAGGTGCACTGTGCTCCCCACAAAGGATTTCCACAGGGCTGACAGGGGCAGGTTTGGGGCTGCAGGGTCTCCACCACTGCCAGAGGGATGATCCACATCTCCCCCATGACCCCCAGACAGCACAGGCCAGTGATGTTCAGGCAAGAGTGAGAGCATTCAGGATCACAGATAAAGCTGTGGGGAAGAAATTGGGCCATCACTGCCTGATACACCCATTTCTGCACCAGCACTGCAGGTGCCAGGACTGGGGTGAGAAACAGGTTCCTTGGGACCCCCCTCACCCTCTGCAAAGAGGTAAATCACCAGACACCAAAGAGTGTCATCACTTCTGCTCTACAGCATTGGGGCTTCAAACCCACCACGGTTGTGCCGCTGTCAAATCAGCTATGGAGCTCACATGAACTTCCTCAGCAATTCATGTTGGTGAGAGCCAGACACAGAATAGCCTTGGATTCAGGGACAAAGAGCTGCCAGCATTATTTCTATTTAAAACCTCTGTTTGAGCTTCATAGACTCATTCTTCACATATGACACACATGCACACACACAAGAAATGCAGAAGTTGAGCCAGATCCAGACACGTTTCACTTCACCAAGAGTGGTGCCTAATAGCAATTTCAGGTTTTGGATTCCTTATTATTTAATAGATTTTTAATTCAATAATAAAAAGCATAAACCTGCCAATTTTTTCGTTATGTCTTCTTGCCAGGGAGAAGAAGAATAAAAAAAGTTGCACCCAACCTCTTTATCTCGAAACATTCCCTTGTCTTTACCTCCCACCCCCAGGCCAGGGGCTGCAGCAGTGGCACCTCCTGACCAGGGCAAGGCTGATGCTCTGGGAGTGCTAAGCCAGCCAGGGTGGGCTGGGGCAGGGGTAACAAAGCAGATGCACATGAAGGGTTCAAATCTCATCTACAAGTATGTCCAAAAGCCATTAAAAAAGTCTTTTTCGGCCAAACTTATCTTGGATATAAGGGGGGGGGGGGAAATTTCCCAAATGCTTCATGTTAAAAAAAAATTTAAAAATCTGCATTAAGGGAAAAACCTTCCCTTTGTTGCTAGGGGACTTGCTTTGTATCTGCTGAAAACCTTTAAAATGCTACCATTGTATTTTAACAAAACCCTGGGATTGAAGCATCTCGTGCTAAAAATCAAGAGACAGAGCACATCAGTTCCATCCTTCGTTTGCAAGTACTTTGCTCAGGCCTGACTTCGTTTTGTATCTTGGTCCTCGATGCTTTTTGGCAATTTGCTCCAGACTTACTGGCAAGGGCTAAAAGGTTTCTATTTAGCTGGTGTCAGCTGAGCATCTGTGCCGGCAAGAACTGGAGTGGGGGTGATCCCGACCGCGTTTCAAAAGCGCATTTCTCTTTGAGAGCTGCCACAATAATTTTAAGTCTAAGTGTGTTTTGGGTAGCGGGGTGACCCCCTCCGGAGGGGTCCTCTCCGCACTCCTAAGCAAGAGCACTCGGATCTGGGAAGGATTCCTGACCAGCGGAGGGAAAAGGAGCTGGGAACGCTCCCTAACCTGTGACCCTGATAACAAAAGGCAGGGAGAGCGTCTAGACCTCCAGTCTGACGAGGAGTGAAGGCGAGCATTGTGCTGGGGCTGCCTCACACAAGGCAGGCACACAGCGCTGCGGGGCAGCAGCGCAGGCAATCCCATCCCAGCTGCAGCCCCCGACAGGCATCGCCCCAAAATCCACCGGCTGCTGCGGGAGGGGGGCCCACACACAGCCCAGCCCCCTAAGCCCAGCGCGGGGGTTAGTTTTTGGGGCAGCTCCCCGTTCCCAGCGCAGCTGCAATGGGTGGAAATGAAGGAGCGCATCAGATTTCCAGCGTGAACAGCCCCGGGTTTCCCCTTTGCCTCCGTGTATGTCGCACGTACCATCCTCGCACTCCTGAACACGCTGATCCCGCAGTTCCAGCTCCGTGCAGGATGCCAACAGGAGAGAGCAAAAAAAACACAAAACGCTTCCTTCCACGGAGCCTTTATTTTCTGCTTTCCCTGTTTGGCTCAGTTAAAAGGGGACAAACCAGGACGTCCCCTCTCCACCAAGCACAGAGATGAGCTCAACATCTGAAAAGCTGAAGTCAAGCCCCAGCTCTGCCATGTATTTCTTGTGTGACCCTGGACAAACCCCTTGGCTTCTCAGTGCTGAAGTCCCCACTCCTATAAAAATACAAATACCCTAAATAAATGCTGGAGCTAATGGCAGGTTACTGCCAGGGAACTGCACGGACAGAAAACAAAAGACCTATTAAAAGCCCTCGTTCATCTCTGCCAGAGAGAAAACACTATTACCCAGTACTTAAAAAGATGCATTAAAGGAGAGAGAGAGCATCGTGTGGGGGTTAAGGACATCCCTGGCAGACAGTGAGGAGAAGCACTCCCAGCCAGCCACCCTCCATGTGCCCTCAGGACAAGGTTTTGGGTGCTGCCGTGCCCCAGCCATGCCCTTGGCCATGCCCTGACCACGCAGGAGCAGCACCTTGTCCTGAGCACACCTAGCACCAAAACCTACCAACCTGCAGGTCAGAACTTTGGGCAAAGCAAAAGCCATTAGTGTCACTCTTGCTGAAATGAAGGTAAGTACCTCTCAGAAAGTGGGTTTTCTGGTAGAAGATGTGCTCCAATCCAGCACAGATGGTGAAATCAGTGTGGCCCATGGTGGCACTGGCGTGGTGCCACCCCAGGCATCCACAGAGCTCACTGGCCCAATGACACCACTTCACATGGGACCTGCAACCTCAGGCAGCCACAGAAGACCCTTCATCCTTCTGCCATCCCCAGGCTGGACCTTTGGAGTTACAGCCTGAAGCCAAGCTAAACCAGACCCAGCAACTGAGAGAACTTAAAGGTCCACTGAAAACCCACCCCCTTTTGATGAGAGGTGAAATATTCACAGCTCATAGTGAATACTGTGAATTCAGAGCAAGAGTTTTATTATCCTGATAGCCAATCCAGCACACCCTACCACATCCATACCTTTGTGTACGACAAAAATGTAAGGGACAAAGGATTTCTTCTTTCCCTGCCTCCATTGCTTCCTACCCTATTTCCAAAACATCACACATCCTGCAGCAACTCCTTCCCCAGGTGTTCCAGGTCTCTGGGACTGCTGAGGCACCAATGCTGTCTGTGGAGCTGGGAGCAGTGGCAGGTCACTGTGTGGTGGCACCAGGACAAGATGTCACACACCTGCAGTCTCAGCGGGGTCTAGCCTGAACTTCCTCACAGCTTGGCACCTGCCATGGCAGCAGCTCTTCTTCTGGCAACTGCCTGTGATTTATTTTTGGTACACATGCACAGAGAGATTGAGAGATCCTACACTGGGATTTTATCAGCAGTATGCAGCTATGGAAACAAACCCATTTAAGATTAATATAACAAAATGCCCAAACCCACAACAATAAAATAAAGAATGGTGCATATTGGCATTTTCACAGAGGAGCACTGCAGTGAATGCAGATCATGACCCAGCTTCTCTCAGACAGAATTCACCCAAACCTCTAAGAAATCACACACTTTCATGTAGTTACATGTTTAGCTACGTGAATTTTGTTTTGTGCAAGCCCTCCACCCTGTCCTTTGATTTTACAGGGTTCAAGGACAGCATCTCCTCCCAAATCAGAAGAATAGCCTTGTTGAGGGTATTCCCTCTTCCCTCTCTGTACCTATTCCCAGCCACTCTGTGAGAAGCAGGAGAGCTGACACAAAACTCAGCAGACATTGCAGCAGAAATTGCAGCAGCCCCTTTTTGCTCCCTGTGCAGAGGGAGGACGGCGGTGCCTGAGCGTGCCCTGGGTGAGCAGAGGCTTCTGCTCAGCCAAACTGATCCCTCTCAGAAGGCAAGAGACACGAGACAGCCACAGAAATCCAAAAGTCTGACATCCACACCAGAGACACCCAAAAGTCACCAGGGAGATGATGGAACCATTAAAAAACCCAAGAAAAAAACCCCAAAACAACGAAACCTAAACCTCCCTTAGGTCTCAAGCGGAGCTCCCTGCCCAGGGTTGGTGTTTTGACCCCCCGTGTGCAGGGCTTTGTCCCGGGGATGGACATGGGCATCTCTCCCCGGGGGTCCCGGCCCCGCAGGCGGCTCAGGGCGCTCCGGGAGGAAGCGGGTGCTGGAGGTGGCGATGTCTGGGAACGCTGGCCCAGGCTGGAGCTGCAGACAAGGACCCAGACAACAAAGGCGAGGCAAAAAGCCGTCTGATAGAGGCAGCCCCGTCTGGCAGCCGGGGCTTTCAGAAGCCCGGGCATGCACTGATGTCTGCAAGCACAGCTCTTCGCTGGGTGCACAATTAACCCCGCAGCAAGATCCCCAAAGTGTCCTGCAGCACACTCCAAATAGCATCCATCTGCTAAGATGAAAAAACCCAAAGAGTACAAGAGTGCAGCAAAGCAGCAAACAACTGGAGACTGCAGGGAACGACTCTACAACAAACAAAAATTATACTTAATTTTCTGTTATTTATATTCTAAGAAAACCGCGTGTTTTCACTTGCATCTCTGCCTCCCTCCCTGAGGCACAAACACACACACAGAATGGGACAGGGAAGACCAGGGAAAGCAGGAAGAGCAGCACAGCCAGAACACATCCCTGCTCGCACAGGGATGCTTTCCCAAACCACAGGACAAGAAAACGGGTGCGAGTTTTACAACAGTCGAGTGACAGCAAACACCTTTTGCTGGAGTGAAAACGCCCCGAGCAGCTGCTCAGAGCACTGTGACACTGGGGCTCCCTCTGCCCGGCTTAGCTGCTGAAATCTTAAGGCATTAATATAAAATAAACACAAATAAACCATGGACGCTGCAGGAGAGTTTCCCTACGGACTGGTGTGAGCCCCAGCACTGGGGCTGATCCCAGCCTTGGGCCCCTACAGCTCCCCTGCCTGTCTGCACCACTAAAATGCTGCTGGGGGACCCGTGGTGTCTTACAGCTTTTTTGCATAAAAAAGGACTACTCTGCTGTGCAACCAAATTGTGTCACCAGGCTCGAAATAAAGCAACTGAAATAATTCTTTTTTGGTCTTATCTTAGATTACGACTTTTACTAATTGATGCTCGATAAAAGCCTAATGAATGATTTGTAGGCATTATAAGCAAGTTAAAGATCTGAGTGTTGTTATAAGCCAAGGTCATAAGCTCTATTGACTTCACAGGCTCTATAGTAATTGATTAGCCATTTATTAAAATCATTTATTCACCACTTGTGAACACTTTATTTTGCTTGTCCTTCCCCAGTAGACATGGGAATGCACATTTGAGCAAAGACACACTATTTCTGGGGTACTGTCATGAACTCGATTCTAAACTGACAGACCCATAAATGTTACAACAATGTCTTCTTAAAACAGCAAAAGCTCTTTTTCAAACAGGTTCAGCTCAAATCCAGCAGCCTGGTTCAACAGGGCTCCCAACACCTGGTTTTGTCTGTGCTGAACACAGGCAGCTCCAGCCACACTCAGCAGAAGTCCCACGTCCCATGACATTAAAGGGTTCAGACTGCCAAATTACTTTCACAAAATACAGTGAAAGTTTTCCTAATGCTGCTCATTATTTTGCCAGAGTAACAGCAAATGGGAGAGTCCTGGTGCTTAAAAGACATTCAGCTTTTGAAGACGGTTCTACATTGAACAGCGAAAGAAAAAAAATATCCCGTCCAGAATTACCAACGTGCAGCCACGTATGGATAGACAAAAAAACCAGCAGGTTTGCACAGTCAGCCTCTGAAGACACCACTGCATCCCCCCTCTGCCCCCAAACAGCAGGTACCTGCTGCTCTCAGGGCCAGGCAACGTCCCACCCGTTGCGTGGAGCGAGGAACCGGGGTGTTTATGGTACAGCAGCTGCAATCATGCAATCAGCCTTCATAATTAGATCTTGGCAACTCTTGAAATACTTCACTTACCCAGTTTACCTGGAAAGGTGCGACCTAAACATTCAGTGCCTGGAGACATTTGAAAGAAAAACAGAAAGCATCCGTCAGTGATGGGATCCACCTCCGACCGGCTGCACACACACCCCAGCTCCCCTCCTGGGGACTCGTCTTGGCAGAGCTCCCCTGTACCAGCTGTGGCAGACACCTGCACCCAAACCTACCACCTCCACAGGGCCAGGAGTACCAAAGACACCCTAATCCAGGTGCCACCACTCCTAGTTAATGGCCCCACACGCTTTTCCCACACCAGACGTTGCTGCACAAGGTTCTGTTCCTCTCTCCCCCCTGCACGGACCTCCCCAGGGCTGCTCTCATCCACCCGCAGCCATCACATCTGATGGCACGCTGAAGCCCTACAGAGGTTTGTGAAGTTTCTGGGATCACTCAACCCACCCTAGAGACCTCCCCACCCCATCCAACAGTGCCAGACTCCCTGTCTGTGGCCTCGGGCAGGACTCTGCACTTCAAGGCTCTGGTGAGCTACTTGTCACATTCTGTCTCCTCTGCAAACACACGTAGCTGACCCCCATGTGCTGCTGAGCCTGGGTGAAAACTCAGGGTCTCCTGACACTCCATCCCCAGTGGAGGCTGTGGGGTGATGAAGAGGAAGACCCACAGCAAAACCTTGCACAACACCCCAAACACAGTGCCCAGCAGATGGATTTTCAAGTGAGGAGAACAAAGCAGCGAGAAGTTTGAAATGAAAGACAGCTCATGACTTCTCTCTCACCCATCAGTGAGCAGTGCGTGACAATTTGCAAAACTGAAGGGATTATGGGATATGGACCCTCCCAACCCCCACAGCACAACCCCAGTGCCTGATAAACTGGGAGACACCCTGGGCTGGGTGAGTGCTCTGCATCTCACGGGGGCTTCACCAGAGAAACAAGTGTATGGGACTTTTTTGTGAAGCCCGTAAGAACTGTCCATCACTGATAGCGGTTAATTGGTGCTAATTAGTACAGTCTGATCCAAAGGAGTCCTACTGGCCTATAAAAGTGCCCTTTAACCTGACAGCAAGGGAGGCTGTCACTGCCAGACACACCACACCAGGGCTATGGACACATCACACGCTCCTCACACTGTTCCTGCCTCTGCTCCCAGAGTGGCAGCAGAGCAGGCTGGGGGGCTCAAGGCTTTGTACCACATCACTGTTCCCAAATAAAGCTTTAAAAAGCTTCTTTTCATGCACCTGAGAGGACAGAGATAAACAACTTTTTCACCTCAGGAAAAGACTAAGGGTCAGAGAGTCACTGCAAACTACTGCTAAATAAGGAGGGATCGCAGGCTTCACTGATGCGAACTCGGGCTGATCAAGGGGATGAGTTCAGACAGATTCCAAGTCAATGCTTCACATGCAGGTGTTCAAAAGTGACCGTGCAAGTGTGTGGTGTCACCTGAACACACACGGTCACTGAGAGCCACCGGGCCCCTGTGCAGCACTGCTGGAACAGGCACCGGCACCGACCGTGACGGGAGAGGGAAGAAAGGAATTCTGCCGAGCCAAACACCGACATGTGGCAACAAGCTCGGACCTCCTCCTCCTCCTCAACCAGCTCACTGCACAGAGCCTGAATGGGGGTGGGAAGCTGGAAAGCAGTGAAAGGCCAAAAGAAGACTGAAGGCCAAAAAGGGGTGGGAGTCCCAAAAGGAAAAAGTAAGGGCTGAGAACAAGCAGACGCCAAAAAGGCTTGAGAGGCCCAAAAGGGTGGGTGGGAGTCCAAAGGAAATTCAGAGGTTGAAAAAAAAAGCCCTCATGTCTGCAGCTGTCTGGATCAAGATCACATTTTCTCTGGTTAAATTTCCAAAAGGGTATAAAAGCAACATCTCTCTCCACTCCACAGCCCAGGTGATGCTCCACTGGTGCTCAGCACCCCCCGGGTGTGACACCCTGTGCACACACACGGGCACATCACCCTGTCTCATCGTGCCTCAGCCAAGATGTTTGGCGATGGTCTGGGATGCGTGGGAGCAGTGAGCCTGAACCCTCTGAAGTCAGGTAGGATTTGGGGATGCTGCTTCTCCGCCCTCTCTGAGCGCTCCCGCCCCTCCCATCCTCACATCTGCCCTTTAGGTTCAGCCGCGCATTTGCCAACTTTTTAAATGCAAATGAGAATTGGCACATAAAGTCGGTGCTTTAAACCTGACCAGAGCCACCCTGAGCTCTCCTCCCTCCCTCCCCCCGTATATGCATAAGTTTTTTTATGCAATCGGCAGCGAGGGAAGAGATACAGGGAGTGGCTGAGCCGTCGGCACATATTCCCGGTGGATCGGTGCCCGGAGCCCTTGTGCAGCCGCAGTCCTGCCAGACGGCTCCATGGGAAGGGTGGCTCACACTGTCTGCCTACCAGCAGCAGCAGCGAGGAACCAGTAATTACACTGGCTGGACCAACACCTGCTCGTGGTTTTGTCTTACACTGTTTGTGCAACCCAACAGGCTGCCAACAAAACAGAGATGTGCTTCGCCTAAACAGGTGAAAACATGAAACAGGGAACGGAGCCACCGTGTTGGTCCCACAACGCCTCTGTGCAATACACGCTGGAAAATCATTGCTGGTTTAGCCTGCAAGGAGGCTGCAAAGCAGGTAGAAGCATGGCATGCACTGAAAAGACAGGTCTTTGCTGTGGGAGGAGGGAAAAGGGCTGCCTGTCTGCAGAGCCCAGCTCCTGGATCCAGCCCCACGCCGGGCACACGGATGCTCTTTGCTGGGCTGTGACACCAGCACCTAAAAAGCCTCACTTGCCAGGAGTGTCCCACTAAAGCAGATATCCCAAATGGGATGATGTGCTGAACGTGGCAGCCCTCACCGGCCTGCAGAGCAGAGCTGCTCCCAAAAAGAGCCCTGTGCCAGTTTACAGCAGTGCCCATTTCCACACCAGGGTCTGCAAGGGCAGGAGATCCAACCCCACACCTCTCACTCACGGAGCAGGAGCTCGGCAGCAAGGGGGGAAGGGGAGGGGGAATACCCTGAAGGACCAAGGGCAAAGGCCCCAGAAGAGCACTTGGACCCGCCTCAGCCTTCAATGCCTTTCTGCACAGCAGGCAAGTCAGGATCAGCTCCAACCCCACCAGGTCACACGCAAGAAACACTCCCCCCTCCCTGCCGGCAGATGGGATTTGTTGTAGATGATTTGTCCTGGAATAAGAACATCAGCCCCACCTCTTGCTGCCTGTTTACTGAAAGCCACTAAACATTAAACAGAGGCAAAAAAGTGTATCCCAGCAACATCTGGAATTTATCCCTTCTTCCTTCTGCAAGAAAAAATAAATCACGCTCTATTCTTTTAGAGAAAGAAAAGTGATTATATAGAATTATAATGCTGGAAGAAGATAGAGAAGAGCAGAGATTTTCTTTGAAACGCTGTTTGGACAATTAAAAAGGGACAGTTTCAAAGAAGCAGCAAATCCTATCTCAGCTTTTCCCACCCTGTCTCACAGTGCCAGGCTTTCCTCCCATGAGTTGGCTAAGACAGGAAAGCAACAGATTTTTTACATCCTTGCAAGACCTTAAGTAAGCTAGAAAGAAAACCAGCCTAAGTGTTTAAAGATATACCAAATCCATTATTCTTCCAAATCCTGTCAACAGGATTCAAAGGTGCCCTGATTTCTATGGAGGAAGGATGTTTTGGGACCAGCTTTCCAAAAGAGGATGGGTCAATCTTTACCCAAGACAGCCAACTCTCCATCTCTCCAGACAGAAGAAAGGAAAGGCTTTAAATATTAAAACAGAAAAGACTATCAGGATTAATATGAGGATGCAAGGTCAAAATGAGACATCCTCTACTTCCTCAGGCTCCTAATGGCTGGGAGACACCTCCAGAGCATCACCTGGCCCTGGACACAGCCAGGGAAGTCTGGATTCAGAGGGAAACCCTTCCCAGCCTTCCCGAGGGGGGAAGTGAAGCAGTCACTCCTCACACCAAGCCCACAGAAGTGCCTTCAGCTACTAAATTACCCAAGGACTTAAATGAACTGCATTGATCAGTCTGGAAAACAAAGCTGCAGCTCTTGGCATGTGCCCAGTTAGGAGGGTACAGATGCATTTTTCACCTGCAAGAAGTTACAACTACAGTAAGAGACACCCCTTCCCCAGCCCTGACACCTCTCCCTGAGGGGTAAGACCAAAGGGCAAACACAGACAAGAGGGAATCACTGCTCCAGACACCTTTCAGACAGAGCAGAGCCTCAGCAAATGACAGGTATGCCCAGTTTTGCAATCAAGGGCAAGGTTGTTCCTAGAAAAAGTCCCATTACTTGGGCTCCTCAACCCCCATCTCCTTGGCTGCATGTGGACTGGATGCAGGATTTCATCAGGACATTAAACTCAGAAGCTGTAAAATCACTGTGCAGAAACCCAATTATACCTATTTTCGTAACTGCCAATTTAAGCTTGTATTTAGGTCCCCTCACATACCCCTACGTTATATAAAGCATTTCTTCCACTCGAAATGTGGCTTTCTAAAGGCCATTTTGCTTAATTTAATAGTCTTAATATGGGTCTAGAAATGCAACCAAGGAAGACACATGGCTGTGAGACAGAGCGTGAGCCCTTCCTGAGCACACAGAAACAACAGGAGGGGATGAAAAGCATCTCCAGTCCCATGAACCCGCTGTGACTGGAGTGCACTCGTGGTCTGAAGAGCAGCAAAACCCCACGGTCAAGGCAAAAGAGAAGTTCCTGAACATCTGCACGCACTGTTAACCCCCTCAAGACCAGCCAGCACTGCACAGGCTGCACAGCAGGAGGGATCCTTCCCTCAATGTATAACCAGGAGCTGAACTGAGCCCGCTCAGGCATGCTTCCCTTGGATTTGAGGGAGCTGCTTTCTGCACTTCAACTAAATAAATGCAGTCATCTCTTTTTCTTTCTTTTTTAAAAAGCTGCACTAATAAAAAGCTCATAGTGAATCTATTAAATTGAGTCTGTCCATTACGTTTATTGCTCCTTACAATTCAGGCCTGGATGGCAAGTCAGTGGAGGATGAGAAGTATTTATCAAGAAAACCCATGAGAAAGAGGAGGATTAAAAGTTATCAGCAGGACAGGATGTGTCTGTCACCCTGTCATTTGTTCTGCACCTCACTCAGAGCACACAGGACCCCATCAGAGACCTCTGCCCCCTCTCCTTGCTCTGGAGCCCATCTCTGCCACACCAGCCACCACCTGCATTCCCAGCAACAGCTGAGAAAGGTGCAATGTGTATATACTGCTACAAGTAAGTCACACTAGAGAAACATAACCTGCTGATTGCATTCCACACCAGTGATCAGTACCATTAAGTGTTACACACCTCGTGTGTGTGTGTCTGAGCACGCTGGAAAGGGAGACACTGAACTCAGAAATACATCTTCCCATTCCCATTACACTAATAGAAGTGTAAAAATATAAATGAGATTCCTGCTTATTATATGGGAAATAATTGCAATTTAAGATAATTTCCCTCTGAATTGCATGAAGCAGATGTCCATCAATCATGTTGTTCCTTAAGTGTCCTACAGACAGCACCGAGCAGGGCCGAGGTACTTTCAGAGCTCAGTGCTAGAATAGCATATACAGGTCAGGCTCTTTAAGTTATTGAAGCCAAGAGACCACACTGGGTAAGGCAGAATAATGTTAGAAATAATGAAAATAACACAGAAAGAACAGGACTTGCTCCTCCAGAGAAGCAGTCCAGACATCTGCCCTCAGCAAAGCCGAGCCCTCGCAGCCCAGGCCAGTGCAGGGGACACTAGTGCTCTCTGATCTGCAGGAACCAGGTCTCATTGCACAACTACCTGTGAAGAGCACAAGGAAATCCAGCCCAGCTTCAGGCCTGGAGCAGACACCAAGAACAAGCCCAGCCCTGGGTCATTTCAGCTGCTGAGCTGCGGGTTCCGTCCCCAGGGCTCCAAGAGTCCTCCAGGATCTTCAGGAGCGTGGGAAACAGCACAGGAGGGTGTGGGAGGCTCAGGGCACAGCTCTGCTTTGGGGGGGATCTTTTGTTTTTACAAGAAATAACAACATTAATCATAACATTAAACAGAAACCACCAAGGGGGAGAATTTCCAAGCTTGCTCAGCACAGAGCCCAACCCGCAGGGGGACAGCCAGCAAGTGGCCACAGCAGGGCAACTTCCCTGGGATTCGTCCTCGGAAGCCAAAGCCACGGATGGAAGAGGGAACGAGCAGATCCAGGACTGCTGCAGGACTCAGGCTTGGAAATGTTAGTCTTAAAGCTCAGTGGTTAGATGTCTTTTGGGAATTCATCCAAATGGCACTGCTTCCTTCCCACTTGCCCTGCAGGTAAATCTAGCATGTGGCTTACACAATCTGTTGACTTAAATAAAGCAAGGGCAGAAGAAGAAAGCTGTTCAGACATCAGGAGAGGCTCATCAGTCCTTTGGGCAACAGTCTGGGTCACTTCCCCCTCTGTAGCAAACTCAGGGTGTCAGCCAGGGCCTCATCTCCCCCTGTGGGAGCACATGCAGTGAGGGGGCAGCAGAACCAGGCACTGTGCTCCAAATATAAAAGGACAATAAAAGGACAACCACGACGCCCTGCCAAATTTTTCCATATTTTTGGCCAGCGTCGATGCTTAAATTCAATTTAGAGAAACTGGGAGTCCACGAGCTCTGTGTTCCAGTCAAGTCCTCTGAAATCAAACACAACTGAGCAGTGACTGTACTGGTCTCCCAGGGCTCAGGGACACGAGGCCACAGCTGCTTCCAAACCTCACTGTGCTGCTCCACCTGTGCCTCCAGCTCACCTCCACAGTAATGTTCATCCATCCTGTGGATGTGGGACATTTCTAACACACTGTGAGACCATTCCACGCTCTGCAAGTTCGAGATCTGGTTGGAAACACGTATCTCAGGTGCAAAAACAGCTGCAAGGCTGAAGAGAAGGCAGGCTCTGGCAGTAAGGGGGCCAGAGCGAGCCTTATCCATCTGCCTCTGGAATGCTTCTTGTCCTGCTATTTCCTACTGCCAGTCTCAAATTCCCTCCTCCTCACAATCAATTCCAGCACTCCAGTGCCAGCCCTGAGGCCCAGTGCCTTCATTCCTGAGCATGGCAGGAGCAAACGGACTCTCCCCAAAGCAAAAGATTAAAACCTGAACAGGAATTCTAATGCGGCTGCAATCAGGAATGTTTTGTTATCAGAGTTACAAAGGGAAAATTAACTCTCATAATTTGTGAAATGGGATGGAAGTAGAGGAAGGTGACATTGTAAGATCCTCATCATCTTCCCTCTGAGATTTCAAAGCACTGAAGATGCATTTGGAAAGAAAAACTGACTCACCTGTCCACCACTATTTCTACTAAGAAGTCACACAGCCATCTTGCCAGGTGTACCAATGACAAATCCCACCCCGACCATCCACACAAGTAAAGCAAGAATACAGCCAAACTGCATCTAAAGCATATGATGCCCAAGCTCTGCAACAGAGGAGAAACAGACTTTCCCACCACAAACACTCCGGGATGCAAGTTCCTGCCTAAATCTCAAGGAAGGCAGAAGAGCCTTCCACAGCAGTGAGGATGGCGAGCTCCTCAGGAGGCAAGCTAGACACTCAATCCATCTCTCCTATCAGATCCACGTTAACATTTAACCAGGCCCTGCTGTTGTGATCTTTAGCAAGGAGCAGATGTGGTTTTGAGTAATGGTGAGCGTTACTTAACCGGTTCTATTCACTAATGTAATTGACACCTATTCCATCATCCTTAATACACCCACTTCTTTCTCTGATACCATAAATAGATTAGAAAAGTTTCTGCAGATGGCCATGACCCCATTTGTTTGTGCACTTAGCCATGTATGAATCACTCTTGGCTTGTAGCAGCACTGTGGAATTACTGAAAGATAACTAGTCGGCACAGACACCAATAAATGAATCATGCTTTCCACAAGACCAAACCTTTGGGCTTTTACAGACTCCAATTACAAAGTAAGAAGAAAAGAACAAAGAAATTACTCAGTCTATTTGCACAAAGTCATGCAGAGTTGATTCACAGTTTTACAGAATTATTACTGACAATCATTTGTAGGGGGTTAGAGTAACAAACCAGCTACTTTACATATTGGACAGAATGAAGAGACGGAAAAAAAATCCCCAAACCTTGTCCTGTATCTATTCTTTGAAAAGTACCATTGATTTTTGTGCCAGTACCTCTGTTCACTCTTGGTATGCTCCAGGCCTGGGGGTTAATCAGCTTCCCTTTGCCAAGGATAAATTCTGCTTTCATGGCTTGCTCAGGCCAAGTTTGCAAATGTGGGAAATCCTGTTGCACCTGCTGCAGTGCACAAACCTCAGGCCAGCACAAAACCATCACAGGCACAATCCCTCAGCTCTACAGGCACCAGCAGGGTCTCAGGAATGGCTCAGAGAACTGCCATGTGCCAAAGCACTTGCCTTTCTAACTGCACCTTTTGGAATGCACACTGCAAGTGAAAAATCACCCAGTCTTAGGCATTTTATTACAGATATGTGCGAGACTGAACACACCAAACACAAATGTGTGAACCACTTGAAAGCACTGTGGACATCCACCACCACTGACAACTTGTGAGGCAAGTTTCCAAAGCTGTGCAAGGTATCTTTATGTAACACCCCAGCCCGGGACACACAGTGAAAAACACACCCTCTGCTGAATGGAACATAAGCCTCGTCCTGTATCCATGAGAAATGGGAGGTCTGACCACCTGGAGAAAAAAGGGGACACTGATGGATTATGACCTCAGCAATGCTACCTTGCTGTGTGCAGTGTAAAAGGAGTGTTAAGTTAAATAAATCTAAAGGTGAAGGCGGACTTGATGCCAAGCTGGGCCTGAATACAGACCAGTGTGCTGGCTGGGGCATCTCTGGGCTGAACACACGCAGTGACAGTTTGGGAAAGGATGGAAGTTAAACATTGTGGGTTTGATCCCAGTATGGGCCCTTCACTTGAGAGTTGGACTCGGTGATCCTTATGGGACCCTTCCAACTCAGAATATTCTGAGATTTTGTACATATCAGATTTACACAATGTTATTTGTCTAAGGCCTCTCAGTGATGTAACTGAAGACCCAACTTCCTGGGTGAATTTAGCTTGCAAATAAAATGTGTGCTCTGTTTTACACACCTGCTCCACTTGGTCCACCAGCAGAGATGAGCTGCCAGCCTGCTACAGCTTAAAGTCACAGCTCAGGAGAGGCCAAAACCAGCACCAGCAGAAGAACCACACAGCTCTAAACCAACATGGGAAAACTTGTTTATTTGTCCTTGAAGCTGCTGATTTCCAAAAAGAAGTATAAATACCACCCCAAATTGGCAAGAAGAAGGAAAGATGCTATGAAAAATTTAAATTAAAACCTTAATAAACATTCCCAATTCCTGCCTCTCTCCATTACTGCATAAATTAATGCAACAGGCTCTCTTGTATAGGAATATGTAGGTGACAAAAACCTTCTTTCAGCAAGAGTTTATCTGAGGATGTGCTGAAGATAGAAGGAAAAAGGTTCCCAAGAGGGTTGTCTCTTAAAAGCTTGAGCCACTAGAACCAAGGTTTCAGGTGCAACACAAGACTACATCATGTCCTTCAGAAGAAGAAAAAAAGCTAAGTCAGGAACCTGCAGTATTAGGTGGATGCTTGGATAAACACTGTACAACACACCACAGCAAAAATGCTAATGCAAGTTTGGTTTTCACACCGGAGAGATTTCAAAAGACTTGCAAAGCTTTGATAATATTTAACATCTCTACTAATTTCCTTTTTCGTGCAATCATAAATTTACCCTGGTAGCCAAAAGATCTGGGATGAACTACAAGTTCTAGCTGGCTCCAAAGCCAACAAGAATAATGTGTGCTGTTACTATTTTCTCTGAAAACATACCTCTGCAAAACTGACTCAAAATGAGAAAAGAAATTGTGAAACTGTCATTACAAAGAAGCATTTAAAATGCAGATCAAAGTGCTGCCTTAGAAGCTGTATTCCTTGCCAAATCATCAAAGCTCTCTTTACTCTCAATAGCTCCCCAAATCCTCTGATTTGGATGATAAATTCCTACAGCTGAAATTTATCTGCTTTAAAAAAAAAAAAGAAACACAAACGAAAAGCTCCAACCCCACAACTCCTTTTTATGGTTACCAGCTACTCCATTAACCAGCTGATTTTGAACCACTTTCTTGTACTACTAAATTAACTTTCACAGATGTGTTTATGCCTGTGTGCACAGGGACTCCCTCAAGTATTGAAAACCTGTCAGCTCTTGGTGGTGTGTGCGTGTGCAGGGTCCCACCAGCTCTCACTGGTCTCTGTGTGTGTGTGCAGGGTCCCACCAGCTCCCAGCACTGTCTGTGTGTGTGTGTGCAGGGTCCCACCAGCTCTCACTGGTGTCTGTGTGTGTGTGCAGGGTCCCACCAGCTCCCAGCACTGTCTGTGTGTGTGTGCAGGGTCCCACCAGCTCTCAGTGGTGTCTGTGTGTGTGTGTGTGTGCAGGGTCCCATCAGCTCTCACTGATGTCTCTGTGTTTCTGCACGTGCAGGATTCGAGGTGCTGACACTCAGGTGGCGATTCCTGACCTTGAGCTGCTCGAGGAGCTCCCAGACAACTTCTACATCCTCTACAGCAAGGAAGCAGCAACACAGCAGCAACACTAAGCAGCTCTGAAAGATGGAGATGAGGGGTCACATCCTGCTGCCACAGAGCTGGTGCCCAAATCCTCCCCGTCCCTTGTGGTGCCGGACGCGGCCGGGCCATGCAGACACAGCAGGTCTCTGATGTGCTTCCTCACCCAGTGACCTACCTTCTGCCACCCAAAATAGTTATAAAATAATCACCCAGCAGTTCAACCACTCAGACAGGAAGAACACTGCACAAAACACCCCTGTTGACACCAATGATTCCTTTGCTTTATGGACGTCTGGGAGGGCGCTCATGGTGTGAACCAAGTTTCCACTTAATTGCAGCAAAGTGGCCCTTGTACCTCTCTCCTCGTGAGCTCTCCAGCCAGGCTTTATTACTTTGAGGAAACCTGCCAAGAGCAGATGCACCGTGTATAGAACAGGAGGGATCTGATAAGATAAATTACACACCACACAGGGGATCTCCCTCCAGGAAGAAAACTGGTACAAAGGCAGTTTTTACATGAAGTAACATTGCAAATAAATGACCTTTTTTTTTCACTAATTAGGCTTAGCAAATTCTGACTACTACTACTACTTCAGGTTGCTACTACCTGAATGAAAAAACACCAACAGACATGACTGTACAATGAGTTACTCAGGAAAGAAGCTGGATTGTAATTACTGTCTATTAGTGACACCATGTATTTTGGTACTTCCCTTGGAAAGGTCTCCTCCTTGGAAAGGTCTGTCCATTTATAATTTAAGTTTACAAATTCATTCTAAAATTGGATTTATCTAACCACCAACTTCAGCCTGGGAAATCTAAAAATATTAGTGTATTTGGTGAGAGACAGCAAATAAAAGTAAGAACATACATTTGTAGGTTCCACCCACAAAGGAAGCAACGGTAGTTTGGTTAATTCATTATCCTGAAAATCCAGAGGTGATATCAGACCCTACCTTGGGAATCCCCAGCTTTAAGGAAAGGAATAAGGTTGCTGTTCAGTGCTGGTCCTCTCACAACCAGGATCTGAAAACATCCTACTGAACAAAATGAAGGCAAATCAAAAGCTCAGTCAGGGGGTAGAGGATGCCTCCATGACAGAAGGTAACAGGACTTACTGTGGCAAATATCCTCCTCTGAAAATACCTTGACACTGACTGAAAAGAAAGAATTAGTCATGTCTTGTCTCCACTTTGCATTATACAGGATCACCTCTGATCATACAGGATCACCTCTGGTGCCGTGTGTGACGGTCCCACTGTGCAGCACAACACAATCCAGGTGTTCACACACAAGAAAAAAACCCAACCCAAGTCTGACTATTTTCCCTGCATTTCCTTTTCATTCTCCCATTCGACACCAATTATAAAATACTAAGATTAAAATCACCTGAGGGTACAAAACTGTGACTTTAAGACAGACCCCTGTGTTCTCCAGGCTCAGGAATTCCAGCCTTTCCCTGGGTATAAGGTGGGAGGACCTGCAGGACTGGGACCACAGAGTGTCTGAGTCCCCAGGGACAGCAAAGGGCACACACAGACAGCTCTTAGGCCACTGTAAGCAAAGCCATCCATGCTCTGCTCCTCCTGGATCATACCTCGGGACGCTGATCTCAGCAAAAAGCAGCACTTGGTCACAGACACACAGAGAACTCCCCAGTTTGGCTGAAGTCAAACTGAGATGCTACAAGCTGAACATCTTCTCAAGCTTGTTGAAACTCTGGTAGCAGCTCTGGCTTCTCTCCCTATCCCTGCCTCCTGGGGGAAAACTTGAGGGGAACACAGAACCACACGGATATTATCCGCTCTGCCTGCAAGAAGCTGCAACTGCCGTTGACACAGTGTCAGGGAAGAAACGTATTTGGCAAAAAAAGCAGTGTGAAGTGGAAAGGAGACGTGGTCCCCACTCGAGCCATCTGCATTTGGTTTGCTATTAAACCAAAGAATGTGAAAACCTAGAAGTCCTTGCCCGGACAGACACCGCTCTCACAGTTCGCTCCTCCCGGCGCTGCGGCCGAGGGGACGGGAGGTGCAAGGATGGATTCCTCCCGGACTCCCGAAGCCTTTGGGTAACGCGTCTGCACCAGCAAAGCCTCTGCCCAGAGCCACCCAGCCCGGAGAGAGCTGCTCTCACACCCTGCGCCTGAAGGCAGCCGCACACAGGGATGCCCAGGTGCCCGCAGGACCCTGGGCACCCCCGGGTAGCCGTCCGTGCCCCGGTGAGCGGCAGGGGAAGGCAGGCACGGAGCCTCGCTCCGCTCCCCGCGCCAAATAATTAGTTATTTACAGACTGTTCCGCCACGACGGTCACCCCTGACCTCCTTCGCCAGCCGCAGCGATTAGAGCCCACTGCTGCAGACGTCTGGCTGCTTAACACCGCCCGGCACATTGGCACTCCAGCCCGGCGAGACTCGGCGCCCCCGCCCCCAAAAAACCCTTTTATAATCCTAATCTGGGAGCGCCACACACAGAAACCAGCTGCTTCCTCCAGCGCAGCGCCGCAGCCTCTGCCATACGGAACAGAGCCTGCAAGGAAATGTTCGGGGGGATCGGGTGTACCCTTAACCTATTCGGAGGGTTCAATCAGAAGTTTGCAGTTGTGGCACTTTCCTGAAGCGTCCCTGCCTGGTAGCTTGTGGCTGAAAAATTAAAGAGCATCTGGTGGGATCTGCTCTGAGGATCCCTTAAAGTCGTGTCAGAAAGATGCATAAAATCAAGGGAAGGGAGGGGGACAAAAGCTGTAGAATGAATTTATCTTAGGGAGGCTCCACTCTGTCCTTTCCACCGAAGCCAGGTGGAGGAAGCGATCAGGTAACAGCCCCTGCAGTGCAACCAAAGCTCTCCTGCAGCACAGAGGTGAGGGAGCGCTGCCCGCCTTCAGCAGGAAATAAATAATAACAGTGGTGATTAAGAAACCTACACGAACAAGAAATAAGGAAGGGCAGCAGTGAAGGAGCTCGGTCCAAGGCTCCCAGGAGCTAATGGGAACTCAGTGCCTGAGTGACAGGACTCCAGAGCTGGCAGAGGGCAGGGGACAAGTCAGGGAAGGACCTCCTGCAACACCCATCCGAATTCAGGCAGGGTCTCCTCTGCTGTACTTCAGTGGCCTCGGCCTCTGACACCCTCCCATCCATAACTGGCACCTGCTTCCTACCAAGCCTTTCATATGCTGAAAAATGGGGAAAAAAATTGATAAACTATGCTATTGCTAAAAAGTCAGGGAATGAAATTAAAAGCCTGAGTTGTTCCAACAAAACCTCATGCCAAGAGTTAGACTGGAAGAGAAGAAGCCTTTTCTTCAAAAGGCATTACACATTTTAATTCAAAACTTTTATCATAACCATGAGCCTTGATCAGACACAAAGTAAAGTCTCTCATCTTTGTGATTCTGTGGGACACAGTTTATGTTCAGCAACTGGCTGACACAAAAAAGAACTGTATCTTCATTATTTATACACTGCTATTGGTATGCACATCTAGCCCGGCCTGTTAAAGTCAGGAAAGAATAATAGTCTATTCAGTACCAGTAGTGTTAATAAAATCAGGCAAATCCAGCTTAGTTTTGTCTGAACACGAATGAGATTAAATCAAGATTAAAAGTGCATACAGTACAAAGGGTATGGTTTATGCTAAAATTCAGAATGAACACATTTGAGTACCCGGTATACAAATGCCTGCAGACCTTCAGGACTCAGACCTTCAGGACTCAGACACCTGAATTAAACAACGGTGAAACTGGAGAAGGCAGATGACACTGGACAAAAGGCATCCAAAATACCAAGGGACAGATGCTCTGCAGCCCTGCTGGAGGTAACGGGGCAGATCCTGTGCTAGCAGAGATAGGCACAGCTCAGCTGGCTCTCCCTGCACACACCGAGCGCCAGCCTGCCCCGTCGCAGTGCCAGGAATATATGCAAAATCCAGACTCTTTCCCAAGTTTTCCTTTTGGGCCATTTTGCATTAGTCTGTGCTAGGCTTGGATTTCACGGCACTGAACAAGGTGCTAAGCAGGGTACAATCCTGACAACCCTCCCGGCCCGGGATGCCCTGAAAACCTTCCCTTCACAGAGAAAATACCATTCGCTTGAAACTGCCAGAAAGCCCAACTCATTCCTTTTTCCTCGGCAGTAATATTCCTTCTCCCTCACTTCCGTGCACTTCATTTCCAAGAGGGAAAGAGCACACAGAGAAGTGGTGGATATTTAGGTCAGACGCTGCCCTCACTGCTACTCTGCGAGGGCTGAAAAATATTAATGAAAAAAACCCAAACAAATCGCCTTTCAGAACAAAAAGCCCCGAGGGGTTGGAGATGCGGGAAACAGGTTCCTAAATACAAGCTATGGCCGGGTGTCCGGACCGCGGTGGTGCTGCCCCCCGGTACCGAGGGGAGGGTGATTTACACCGGGGGTCGTGCAGAGCCCCGGAGGAGGCTCGGGAGCCCCCCAGCATCACCCCCGCAGGAGGGACAGGCGCGGGGCAGGGCGGCGGCACCAGCCGGGGCATCGCGGGCAAGGGCCGAGATGCGGGAACTGATGGAGCCTCGACGGGGAAGAGCGCGGACTCCACAGCCGGTGCCGGGGAGCGCCCGGTGGAGGCTGAGCCCGGGGAGCTCCGCCAGCCCGGCCCGCGCCGCGTCACACCCGCACCAACATCCCAGCAGCAACAGATGAGAGAGCGGGGCTCGCACGGAGGGGCGAGGAAGAATCACTCCGAGAAAGCGCATCGCAGCCAAGCGTCCCGGCGCTGCCGGGAGCCCCCGCGGGAACTTCCCCGCCCGCGGCGGGGCCGCCGGGCGCTCCCGCACCCACGGGCACCTCCCGCACCCACCCCGGGGAGCAGCAGGGCAAGTACTTACTGATCTCCATGCTCTGGAACAAAGACCTTTTGCAGTTGCATGTGCAGGACACATTGGGCTGAATAGCTACGGCCGTGCTGTTCAGCCCCATGAAGTTATACATTTAAACAA